>JAODAL010014998.1:0-85440 GCA_025379985.1 Phyllomedusa bahiana
AAAAGGTGTACATGGCGCATTATGTGCGCGTTTGTGAGCACGTTTTGCTCCCCATGTTTTTTTTTTTTATTTGCCTATGTTTTGCTTTTTAGGCTTGTTTTTTGTTACACTTTGCGTGGATACGTTATGGAGACCAGTAGCTGGTAGGGGGGAGGGGTGCACAACAGCAAACCGTCAGAAGGAGTAAAAGCAGACTCACGTTTGTCGCAGCAGCGCTGGATGGCGTTCGGCCGGTGAGCAGAGGGCCGTGGGTGTTCAGCAGATGTTTGGGGCAGCAGTACTGGATGGCATTCGGCCGGTGAGCAGAGAGCCGTAGGTGGTCAGCAGACGTTTGTGGCAGCAGCGCTGGATGGGCAGCAGGCAGGTTGTGTAGCACTAGAGGATCCTGCTGAGGAGAAAATGTCAGCAGGATGATCCAAATGCAGCAGTAAGTATAAACAAGAGGTCCAAAGGCAGGAATGTCAGGTTGCAGCAAATAGCTTGCAGGGAACCAATAAGACGGACTCTGGAATTTGAGGACCGCAGGGATCTTCAAACAGGAGAGCCAGGGAGCTTGGGGGAGACAGGAACTAGGTTCTAACTGAGTACTCAGGCAAGGAGGAACAAAAAGTGCACACTTTAAAATATAGCCTCCAAGAGCAGGTAAAATGGCCCTGAAGCTGCGATGGCCATTTTCCCAAAGAGGCAGAAATGCCCACAAAACAGTTAAAACATAAAAACAGACTGAATCCTACATTTTTTGATTATTTTTTATGCAAAGTGTTTTCCTGTGTTCGGGAAAATATCTCGGCTTGGCTTGGGGAGGCTTCTGTCGTTGCACTCACAGAAAACATTTGAACTCAAATTGTTGTAGTGACCTCAAAATCTCTTCCCTTAATTAAGGGTTTAATGTACCTGAGAAAAGGTCCCAGATCCTTTTATGCCAGAGCACAAGCAAAAAACGCAGATCCTCTGCCTTCAGGAAAAACGAAATTTGCTTTCGGATCAGTTAGCTTCGTTTCGGAATAAATACTATCCGATATGGTACCATTGTGGTAGCCAAACTAATAAGACCAAAGGGGTGGCTATATTTTTTCACAGGAACTTACGGGCCCAAAATTTAGACATCAAAAGGATGTTAATGCACGCTTTCTTTTTATTAACTGTAAATAGGGGGTTTTACCTATTAACCATTGCTACTTTATATCCCCAAATAGTGGACAACTTTCCTTCTTACGACAGTTCAGATGAATTTACCTTTTTCCCTGGGTAGGTTTTTTTTTGGGGGGGATTTTAATTTGGCAATTAACCCTGGTTGGACATTCATCGGGGGCATTCCCGATTCCCGTAACAATTAATAAATTGCCCCAAACTGCTGCACCAACTGCAATTGTGCGATGTTTGGCGCCTCTTGAACCCAACAGTTCGGGATTATTCCTTCTATTCATTCCCGCATAGGAGCTATTCCCGCATAGACTATATTTTCCTCCAGCATGCCCTCCTGTCCCATGTGGAAGGGGTGAATATGGGTAGCATTTTGTTATCTGATCACGCGCCAGTGCACTGTGAGATTTCCATACCAGCTCTGGCTCGGAAAAACTTTAACTGGAGATTGAACGAGTCGCTTCTTAATGACTCTGTGTGTGTTGCGGAATTGTCCCAATCGATCAAAAACTTTGTTGCAGATCACGTGGGCGACAATACTACTAGCCAGCTTAAATGGGAATCTCTTAAGTGCGTGGCGCGAGGAGTCCTTATCAAGCATGGAGCCAGGCTCAAAAGGGAGGCATCTGCCAAGCTTCAGGCCTTATTGGCTAGGCTTGCTTCACTGGAGAGCGCCCATAAATCCTCCCTAGCTGAGGCAGATTTGCGCGACCTGTTGTGCACAAGGTACGATATCCGCCAGTTACTGGACAAAAAATCGGCTAGATTTAAGCAGATTTGCTCCGGGTCGTACTATTTGTGGAGCAATAAGCCGGGTAGGATGCTGGCGAGAGCGCTCAGGGACAGGAGGGCAGCCTTATATATACCCACTATTAAAAACAGCACGGGGGTGGTTTCTCATCAGACTTCTGATATACTGGCTTGCTTTCGTAGTTTCTATCACAAACATTATAATATCCCTAGGCAGCAGGGAGACCCAGAAATGCTGGAAGAGTTCGTGGGGCAATTCGCCCCCGCGACTGTTTCACAGGAGCACCTCTCAGCCCTGGAAGGCCCGTTATCAGAGGTCGAGTTCTCTCAAGCTATATCTGATTTGCCGATGGGAAAAAGTCCGGGCCCAGACAGGTTTAAAGCTAAATTCTATAAAGTATTTAGAGAGGTTCTATCTGGCCCCCTGCTGGACTCCTTTAACTCTGTCTCGAAGACGCAGCCATTTCCCCCGGCCTTTCTACAGGCTACGATTATCGTAATCCCTAAATCAGATGATCCCCTATTGTGCCCCAGTTACAGGCCCATATCTTTACTCAACGTAGACACGAAATTACATGCCAAGATGCTGGCAAACAGGCTCTCGGCCGTCCTGCCCGACCTTATCCATTTCGATCAGGTGGGATTCGTCCCTACGAGGGAGGCCAGGGAGAACACTCTCAAAACATTTTCCATCATCCACCATGCTCGACGGCTGCAGGTGCCTCTGGCTCTCTTGTCTTTGGATGCCAAGAAGGCGTTCGACAGGGTGGACTGGGGTTTCCTGGAGTCTGCCCTGTCGGGCATCGGAATTGGACCTTTGATGAGGCAGAGAATTTTCGCCTTATGTAGCTCTCAATCAGCGCAAATCAGAGTGAACGGCTCCCTTTCTGCCCCGTTTTCTATTAATATTGGAACAAGGCAGGGTTGTCCCCTTTCACCCCTTTTATATGTGATAGCAATGGAATATTTGTTGCAAGCAATCATGACAGAGTATATTAGTTTGTTCTCCATTAAGGTGTCAAAATATAAATGTGTGGCCTTTGCGGACGACCTCCTGCTCTATATTACTCAGCCCCGCCTGTCCTTCCCGGCCTTGATGGCTGTTATAGAGCGTTTTGGTGTCATTAGTAATTTTAGAGTTAATTATTCCAAGAGTATAGCCATGAATGTCTCTATGGATGTCCATGATGCGAGGAATCTGGAGGCCAAATTCCCCTTTAAATGGGCGAAGGATTACTTTGTGTATCTGGGAGTTAAGATCTCTGTGTAAAGTGAACGAACCTTCGAACTTAACTTTCTCCCCTTTTTGCAGAAACTCAAAGGTGATCTATCTAAATGGGGTGGGAGGGACTTCTTGTGGATAGGAAGAATTAATATAGTGAAAATGAATATTTTGCCCCGACTCCTCTACCTCTTTCAGACTGGTCCCCTCCGTATCCCTCCCTCCTTTTTCCGGGACTTCAATAAGAGTATTACAAAGTTTGTCTGGTCAAATAAGCGCCCTAGAATTGCTAGAGAGATCCTATTCAGATCTAAAGAGAGGGGGGGTTTGGCGCTTCCTGATATTAAAAGGTACTATATAGCCTCTTTAGCAACCAGGGTTATGGACTGGTTCCACTTCAAGAGGGTTAAGAGCTGGGTCTGTATGGAGGAAGATATTGGGGGTATGCCTTTATCCTCAACCGCTTGGCTTCCCTCCCATCCTTTAAAATGCAGTGCTCCCTGTCTTCCTTTTGTAACTCAGATCACTTCATCGGTTCTCAGAATATCGGGCCAGCAATATGGTTTGTTCGCCCCTAACGATCCCCTTACCCCGGTGAAGGGGAACCCGGCTCTTACTATTTCGGCTCCATGTTTGTTGTATAGAGATGCTCAGAGATTGACCCCAACCACCTTTGGGGATCTAATCTCTTCGTCCAAATTTAAGGCATATGAGGATTTTGTGGCTCCTCATGACAGGTCTCCCAATGTTTGGTTGCAATTTATGCAACTCCGGCACTTTTTTATGGTCAATAGGAGCAGGTTGGCCCTGGCAAGAGAGATGACCAAGTTTGAGAAGCTGTGTGTGCAGCAGAGAGCTCCGAGAAACTTGATCTCAATTATATATAACATGTTGTTGGAGAATTCTGGGAGGTGGGTTGCGGCTTTTCGGGTTGGTTGGGAACGAGAACTCGGTTTCAGGATGAGGACTGGACCAAGTCCTGTGTGCTGGCGCATAAAGCTCCGTGGCTTGCAGGACTCAGGAGCTTAATTATAAGGTTCTGCAGAGGTGGGACGAGACCCAAGCTTTTTTGGGTTTAAAAATTTTTTTTTTTTTTTTTGGGGGGTTTAAAAAATTTTTTTAAAAAGGGGGGTTTTTTTGGGGAAAAAATTTAAAAAATTAAAAAAAATTTTGGGGGGGTTTTTTAAAAAATTTTAAAAAATTTTTCCCCCCCTTTTAAAAAAAATTTTTGGGGTTTTTTTTAAAAATTTTTTTAAGTTTTGGGGGTTAAAAAAGGGGTTGGTTTTTAAAAACCCCCCCCTAAAAAGGGGGGGGGGGTTCCCCTTTTTTTTTTTCCCCTTTTTCAAAAGGGGGGAAAAAAAAGGGGGGGGGCCCCTTTTTAAAAAAGGGGGGGGGGCCCCTTTTCCCCCCGGGCCCCCTTTTTTTTAAATGCCCCCCCCTTTTTTTTAAAAAAAAAAATTTTTTTTTTTTTTGGGGAATTTTTGGTTTTTCCCCCCCCTTTTTGGGGGGGCCCTTTTTTTTTTTTTAAAAGGGGGGGCCCCCCCAAAGGGGGAAAAAATTTTTGGGGGGTTTTTTTTAAAAAAAAAATTTTTTTTTTTTTTTGGGGTTTTTTTTTTTAAAAAAAAGGTTTTTTTTTTGGGAAAGGAAGGGGTTTGGGGGGGGGGGGTTTTTTTTAAAAAACCAGGGCTTGGGAAAAGGTTTTAATTTTAAATTTTTCGAAATTTTTGGGGGGGGGTTTTCCTTTTTTTTGGGGCCCAAAAATCGGTTTGGGGGGGGCTTTCCCGGGTTTTTTCCCCGGGGGGGGGGGAAAAATTTTTTTTAAAAATTTTTTTTAAAAAAGGGGGGGGGCCCCCCCCTTTTTTTTTTTTTCCCTTTTCCCCCCTTTTTGGCCTTTTCCCCCCAAAAACCCCCCTTTTTTTTTTGGGGGGGGGGGGCCCTTTTAAAAAGGGGGGGGGGCCCCAAAATTTGGGGGGTTTTAAAAAAATTTTTTAACCCCCTTTTTTTGGGGTTAAAAAAATTTTTTTTTTTTTGGGGGGGGAAGGTTTTTCCCCCCCCAAAAAACCCCCTTTTTGGGGGGGGGGAAAAAAATTTGCCCTTTTAAAATTTGGGGCCCCTTTAATTTTTGGGGGGTTTTTGGGGGGGGGGGGTTTTTTTCCCCCCCCGGGGGAAAAAACCCCCTTTTTTTTGTTTGGGGGGGGGGGTGTTTGTTTGGGTTTTTGGGTTTTTTTTTTTTTTTTTAAGTTTTGGGTTTTTGGGGGGGAAAAAGTTCCCCCTTTTTTCTTTTTTTTTTAAAGGGGTTTTTGTTGTTTTTTGGGTTTTTTAAATTTTTTTTCCCTTTTTTTTAAATTTTTGGTTTTGGGGCCTTTTTTTTTTTTAATTTTTATTAAACATTTTTTTTGTATTTTTTTTTTTTAATTTTTATTTTTATTTATTTTAAAATTTTTTTTTTTTTTTTTTTTTTTAAAAAATTTTTTAAAACCCAAAAAAATTTTTTTTTTGGGGGGTTTTTTTAAAAATTTTTTTTTTTTTTTGGGTTTTTTAAAATTTTTTTTTAAAAAAAAAAAAAAAAATTTAAAAAAAAAAAAATTTTTTCCCCAAAAAAAACGGCCCCCCCCTTTTTTTTTTTTTAAAAAAAATTTTTAAAAAAAAAAAAAAAAAAAATTTTTAAAAAAAATTTTTTTTTTTAAAAAAATTTTTCCCCAAAATTTTTTTTTTGGGTTTAAAAAGGAAAAATTTTTAACAAAATTTTTCCCCTTTTTTTTTAAAAAAATTTTTTTAAAAAAAACCCCCCCAAGGGGGGAAAAAACCAAAAATTAAAAAAAAAAAAAGGGGGGGAAAAGGGGTTTTTTTTTTTTTTTTTAAAAAAAAAAGGCCCAAAAGGGTTTTTTTTAAAAATAAAAATTTTCCCGGGGGGGGTTTTTAAAAAAAAATTTTTAAAAAAATTTTTTTTTGGGGGGGAAAAATTTTAAAAACCCAAAATTTGGGGTTTTTTTTTAAAAAGGGGGAAAAAAAAGGTTGGTAAAAAAAAATTTTGGGGGGGTTTTTTTTTTTTTTTTTAAAAAAAAAAAAAATTTTCCGGGTTTTTTTTTTCCTTTTTTTTTAAAGGGGAATTTTCCCCTTTTTTTTTAAAAAAAAAATTTCCCCGTTTTTTTTTAAAAACCAAAAAACGGGGTTGGGCCCTTTTTTTTGGGGGTTTTAAAAACCCCCCCCCGGGGGGGGGGGGGGGAAAAAAAATTTTTTTTTTAATTTTTTTTAAAAAGTCCTTTTTTAAAAACCCCCCTTTTTTTTTTTTTTGGGGGGGGGGGGTTTTGTGTTTTTACAAAAACCCCTTTTTCCAAGGGGAAACCTTTCCTTTTTTTTTTTTAAAAAGGCCCCAAAAAAAATTTTTGGGTTTTTTTTTTGGGGTTTTTTTTGGGTTTTTAAAATTTTTTTTCCCCCCGGGGGTTTCCCCCTTTTTTCCCCGCCTTTTTTAAAAATTTTTGGTTTTTGGTTTTAAAAATTTTTTTTAAAATTTTTTTTCCCTTTTTTTGGGGGGTTTTTTTTTGGTTTTTTTGGGGGAAATTTTTTTTTTCCTTTTTAAAAATTTTGGGGGGGCCCCTTTTTCCCCCCCTTTTTTTGGGTTTTTTTTTTTTTATTTTTTTTTTTTTTAAAACCCTTTTTTTTACCCCCAAAAAAAAAACCCCCAAAAAAAAAAAAAAGGGGGGGGGGGGGGGTTTTGGGTTTTTTTTTTTGGGGGTTTTTCCCCCCTTTTTTGGGGGTTTTTTTTCCCCCCCCAAAAAAATTTTTTTTTTTTGGCCTTAAAAAAAACCCAAAAAAACCCCGGGGGGGTTTTTTAAAAAAAAAACCCCCAAAAAAAAGGGGGGGCCCCCTTTTTTTGGGGGAAAAGCCCTTTTTTTGGTTTTTTAAAAAAAACCTTTTTTCCCCCCCCTTTTTTTTTTTTTTTAAAAAAGGGTTTTTTTTTTTTTTTTTTCCGGGGGAAAAAGGGTTTTTTTTTAAAAATGGGGGGAAAAAAAGGGTTTTTTTAAAAATTAAAACCCTTTTTTTTTGGGGGGGAAAAATTTTTTTTTTTCCCCAAAAAAATTTTTTTGGAATTGGGGGAAAAAAAGGGGGTTTTTTAAAAACCCTTTTTGGGGGGGGAAAAAAGTTTTTCCCCCCCCTTTTTTTTTTTTTTTGGGGCCCCTTTAAAACCCCTTTTTCCCGGGGTTTTAAGGGGTTTTGGGGGTTTTTTTTAAAAAAAAAAAACCCCCCCCAAAAAATTTTTTTTTTTTAAAAAAAAAATTTTAAAAAAGGGGGGAAAAAAAAAGGGGGTTTTTTTTTAAAAAAAGGGCCCTTTAAAAATTTTTTTTTGGGGAAAATTTTTTCCCCCCTTTTTTGGGGGGGTTTTTTTTTTTTTTTTTTTTTTTTTTTTTTTTTTTTTTTTTTTTTTTTTTTTTTTTTTTTTTTGGGGGCCCTTTTTAGGGGGTTTTTCCCTTTTTTTCCCCAAAAAAAAAAAAGGGGAAAATTTTAAAAAAAAATTAAAATTTTTTTTTTTTCCCTTAAAAAACCCTTTTTAAACCCCTAAAAGGGTTTTTTTGTTTTGGGGGTTTTTATTTGGGGTTTTTGGGGTTTTTTTCCGGGGGGTTTTTTTTTTTTTTATTTTCCCCCCCAAAAATTTTTTTTTTTTTTTTTTTTTAAAAAAAAAAAAGGGGAAATTTAAAAATTTTTTTTTTTTTAAAAAAATTTTTTCCCCAAAA
Source organism: Phyllomedusa bahiana (assembly GCA_025379985.1). Classification (NCBI taxonomy): domain Eukaryota; kingdom Metazoa; phylum Chordata; class Amphibia; order Anura; family Hylidae; genus Phyllomedusa; species Phyllomedusa bahiana. Next base: position 7,849 of record JAODAL010014998.1, read on the forward strand.
AAATTTTTTTTTTTGGGAAAAAAAATTTTTTTTTGGGTTTTCCCCTTTTTTTAAAAAAAAACCCCCCCCCAAAAAAAATTTTGTTTTTTTTTCCCTTTTTTTTTTAAAAAAAAATTACTTTTTTTTTTTTTTTTTTTTTCCCAAAAAATTTTTTTTTCCTTTTGGGGGGGGGTTTTTTGGGGAAAACCCCGGGGGTTTTTAAAATTTTTTTGGGGGGGCCAAAAAACCTTTTTTTTCCCCCAAAAAAATTTTTTTTTTGGGGGGAAAAAAAAAATTATTTTTAAAATTTTTTTTTTTTTTCCCCAAAAATTTTCCCATTTCCCCCAAAAAAAACCAGTTTTGGGGCCCCCCCCCCCTTTTCTTAAGGGGGTTTAATTTTTTTTTAAATTTTGGGGGGGGAAAAAAAATTTTAAAAAGCCCTTTTCCCCCTTAAAATTTTTTTGGAGCCAAAAACCAAAAAAATTTTAAAAAAAAAAATTTTTTTTTTTAAAAAAAAAAAAACCCCCCCGTTTTCCCCCCTTTTTTTTCCCCCAAATTTTGGGGGGGGAAAAAACCCCCCAAAAAAAAAAATTTTTGGGGGGCCTTTGGGGGAAAAAACCCCCCCCCTTTTCCCCCAAAAAAAATTTTTTTTTGGGGCCCAAAACCCCCTTTTTTTTTTAAAGGGTTTTTTGGGAAAAGGGTTTTTAAAAGCTTTAAATTTTGGGTTTTGGGTTTTTTTTCCCCTTTTTTTTTGGGGGGTTTTTTGGGGGGCCCCCCTTGGGGAAAAAAAAATTTTTTTTTTAAAAAAAAAATTTTTTTTTTTTTTTTTCCCCAATTTTTTTTTCCTTTTAAATTTTTTTTTTTTTTTGGGGAAAAAAGGATTCCCTTTCCCCGGGTTTTTTTGGGGTTTTTTATTTTTTTTAAGGGGGTTTTTTTTTTTTTTTTGGGAAAAAAAAAACTTTTTTTTAAAAAATTTTTTTTTTTTTTCCCCGGGAAAATTATTCCCAACCCCCTTTTTTTTTTTTTTTTTTTTTTTCCCCTTTTTTTTTGGGGGGGGTTTTTTTTTTTTTTGGGGGGGAAAAAAGGGGGCCCCCCCCGGGGGGGTTTTTTTTTAAAGGGGGGTTTTTTTTTTTTTTGGGGGGTTTTTTTTTTTTTTGGGGAAAAAAAAGGAAAAAAACCCCTTTTTTTTTTTTTAAAATTTTTGAAAAATTTTTTTTTTTGGGGGGGGGGGTTTTTACTTTTTTTCCCCGGTTTTTTTAACCCCGGGGGGGAAAAAAAAAAATTTTAAAGGGAAAAATTAAACCCCTTTTTTTTTTTTAAATTTTAAAAAATTTGGGGGAAAACCCAAAAAAAATTTTTTTTAAAAGGGGGGGGAAAAAAAAAAATTCCCAAAAAATAAAACCCCCCAAAAACCCCCCCCCTTAAAAAAAAGGGGGGAAAAAAATTTTAAAAATTTGCCCAAGGGGGGCCCCCCCCCCAAAAAGGGGGGGGGCCCCCCCCCAAAAGGGGGGAAAAAAAAACCCCTTAAACCCCCCCGGGGAAAAAAAAAAAAAACCCCTTTTTTTTCCCCCGGGGGGGGAAAAAAAAAAGGGGGGGGGGAAAATTTGGAAGGGGGGGTTGCCCCTTTTTTAAAAATTTAAAAGGGGGGAAAAAAAAATTTTTCCCCAAAAAGGGGGCCGGGGGGGCCTTTTACCAAAAAACCCCCCCTTCCCCCGGGGGGGAAAAATTTTTTTTTTTGGGGGGGGGGGGGGGTTTTTTGGAAAAATTTTCAACCTTGCTCGCCTGACATTCCTTATTGTGTTTTGTATTTGTTTGTCTGTGTCTTGTGTTCCACGTATTCAGTGTGGTCTTCAGTCTTCTGGTTGGGGCCGACCTTTTAAGGAGTCGGGTACCCCCAAAAGACAGGGACAGGGGTTGGGACCAGCGTCAGGGCCTCACTCTGTCTGTGTCTTCTCGTGTGTCCCTGACTGGTCCCTTACAAAAACGGTGAACCCATAGGGTCTAAATAATATTTTCTTTGCTCCCTTAATCCGTTAATATTTGTTACTGTTTATCTATGATATGTTATTGACATACAGTATCTTTCTCTATGTTTGACATAGTTTATCTTTCTTTTACTTTATTTTTGTATCCACAGGTTTATAATTCACCGTGAACAGAGCACAGCTAAACAATTTGGCCAATCTGCACCAAACTAAGCACATAAGTAAATGGTTGTGTTGAATGGTTTTAAACCAGGTTTCAGCTTGAAAGAACCTACAGTTCTCCACATATTTTGCAAAAATCAGAATTCACCAATAATTCTGCTAGTACATATACATATGTATATTATCATGATTAATTGTTACACCACTGTGCAAGCTAAATTGTCTGGAAAACCAATGGCAATATTAATAAGACACAGTAATGAGTTTGAACGGTTTGAATCCCCAGATCACACCAGTAGTTGGGGCAATATGTCGTTCCACAACAAAGACAGGACTGAAGCACTTACTGTGAGGCCCCAATACCTGAAAAAAAACTTGAAAAAAATCCCATTTATTTCTCAGCTCTGTTCACAATACCACTGCAAACGAGGCACCTAGAAATAATCTGAGCAAAGAAAGAGGTATGCAAGGCTGTTTCTAGGCTAAATTGCAATCTGTGCAGGAAATAAAAATCCCCCTTCCTCCACATTAAAAAGTTGCGCCATGCCTCGACGCGTCACATCACCATTAACCTGCTCCTAATGAGCTGTTTACCCCATTTGCTGATCATGCACATTTTCTTTTTTTAATACACGCTGGTTTGAACAATCTGATGTTTACTTGTGCTAAGATATTCTAATAATATTTTCACCTTTAGGCTATGTTCACACGGCTTATTTCTGGACACATGTTGCCACGTATTGAGAGCGTGTTGCGCTCTAATACGGGTGAAATGTGCCTCAATCATTACGATAATCCACAGTTCTCATAGAGAACTATGGATTACGCCTCCTCTCCCCGTGTATACAATATGATCGCATTGTAGGCGCGGGGAGATAACTGACATGTCATTTATTCACGGCGTTTCCGCGCCGCTAGCATTAACAGTCTATGGGCCGGTGGGCTAACGCCCTCCCCCTCCCCCCACTCCTCCGCGCGCATCGTGGGAGTGCACGTGAGCTCCCCGAACACCTGCGTAAATTGCGGTGTACGTATGTCCCGCAGTTAACCTGTGTGAACATAGCCTAATTGTGATAGATTATTTTTATATAACTTTTTACATTTATTTTTTTAGAATAATACAGGCTATCACTGTTCATTTTTTAAGCCAAAAATTTGTGCAACGAGCTGGCCTTCTTCTGGTCACATCTGTAAAAAGATAGTCTGGTGGCAGCACATGTGCAAGCAGATGCATTTTATAGCATGCAATGGCACTTAAAGGGAATCTGTCGCCAATTTTTTTTTACTCATTAAAACAAGACCTGAACGTAATATACTTTTCCTCTCAATCGTTTGTTTCCAGAATGTAGATTTTCTCTGTTCGCCCGTCTATATTTGACTGTTGGGGAAGAACATTCTTGCTTGCACTGCTTTAATAGCAGTCAGAGAGATACATTCAGCAGATTCATCACATAGGACTCTTAGACATTTTCGTCCATAGACGTCTATAGATAGTTTTCTCACTGTGAAGGAAGGGGAGAGGGGGAGCTGTGCCACTCCTCTTGGACTGGTGGTACTGTGTTATCTGTACACAAGGGTGTCTCCTTCAGATTGACCCTGCTTTTACTGATAATAGGAGCACAACTGCTGAAAAGCTCTCTGAAACAGAACAGGAAGTGTCACCGATTAAATTAGGCTTAGTGGACAAAGTGAAAACTGCAGGACTTTTAGGAATTAATAAAAAAAAAATGAAAGTGATATAAAAATAAAAAAAAAAACATAACCCAAAAAATATTCCTAAAAAAGTGTGTTTAACATAAAAATGTGCGTTAAACAATAAGTCATTTTTTGATGACACATTCCCTTTAAGGAGGGTAGGAGAACCAAGGCGGTGACCATAGGATGACTAACTGTGCCACTGTACATTCGACACCCATACTATTAGACTAGTGTTTAAGCGTTTTGATTATCGAGCACAAGTTGAAATTCGGCACGGCCGTTTTGTTTATGTTGATCGAATTTTTAGATCAGTGCGATAATTTAGGTTAAAATCTGTGCATCATCTATTAAGATCGCGCCATTTTCGGCGCTTCCTGTCATTTTGGCGGCCACAAATCAGCTTACAGAATAGATCAGGGTGAGATGTTGTGCGGACTTCATGACTGGGAGGTATATGATGACGATTGCTGGAAAATCACATGACCTCCTTTTACAATAGACAAGCTTTTCCTGTTCAGGGCCCTCAGAGTCCACTCTGCTTCTGCAGAGCAGAAGGACGTGCGCTCTGCTAGTGTCGCAAACAGCTCACGAAATTAATCTAATTTCTTCACAGAGAAAGCTCTACGTTAGCTGGATCCATACAATTTAGTTAGATTAGAGATTGGAAGATTTATGTAGTTAGGTAGAGAATTTTAAAGGAGCATCTACCGCTGTAAAGTTCACGGGGGGCCCGAAGGGGGGGTCCCCTGCGGCGAAACACAGAGCAAGCTCATAAAAAATACTGGATAAAGTTCACCAAGACTTAGTGTAGACATTGCACTGCAAAAGCTTTATTATTTAACAGTATCTATTGAAATATTTCCAGGATATAGGGCAGCCTAACTATATTAGGATACACATCTTTTCTAGGAACTGCAGGTCTCTTATGTAGGTGCAAAACTCCACTTTAATTATCAGATACATTTCAAGATTGGTGTTCATTTTCAATTTTGCCCATTCCACCTTTGTTCATATGACCACATTACAGTACATTAGAATCCAGCAATTTTGTAGTCAGCACAGGTGATAGTGCCAAATATACCTTGTATTATCTGAATACATTACAGATAGGAGTTTTTGCACTTTTGCCCAGTCCAGATTTGTTTATTGAGGCACCTTGCACTTAAATGTGAAAGCAGCAATTTTGTAGTCACCACAAGTGAATTGAAAGTGCCAAAATATCCTTTTATTATCCGAATACATTAATGGATACGTGTTTTTTTGCACTTTTCCCAGTCCAGATTTGTTGATAGAGCCACCTCGGAGTTTAAATTTGATATCCAGCAATTGTGTAGTGTACCAACAGTGAATTGATAGGTGCCAAAAATACCTTTTTATTATCCGAAATAGCATTTACATATATCGTTGTTTTTTCACTTTGACGTCACTACAGCTTTGTTTCATTGAGGCCCCTTGCCACTTAAATGTAAAAGCAGCAATTTTTAGTCACCACAGTGATTGAAAGGTGCCAAAAAATACCTTATATTATCCGCAATAAATGTTCAATACGGGTTTTCTGACTTTGGCCACTACAGCTTTGTTCATGAGGCACCTTGCACTTAAATGTGAAATGCAGCAATTTTGTAGACCACCCACAGGTAATTGAAAGGTGCCAAAAATACCTTTTATTCTCCGAATACATACATATACGTGTTTTTGCACATTTGCCCAGTCCAGATTTGTTGATAGAGCCACCCTTGCATTAAATTTGAATCCAGCAATTGTGTAGTGTAACACAGGTGAATTGATAGGTGCCAAAAATACCTTGTATTAATCCGAAAACATTTCAGATACCTGTTTTTTCACTGGGCGCACCCAGCTTTGTGATAGATCTACTTTGCAGTTAAATTTGAATACAGCAATTTTGTAGTCCACCACAGTGAATGTGATAGGTTCCAAAAATACCTTTATTATCGATTACATTTCAGATACGAGTTTTTTTCACTTTGGCGTCAGGCCAGCTTGTTGATAGATCCACTTGCAGTTATATTTTGAATCCATGCAATTTTGTTTTGATTTGAGGATTTGAGAATAGCTGTGATTTGCCATCTTCCCATACTTCTCAAATTTTATATTTCTGAACATGGAGCGAAATTCAGGTGGTAAGCGAGCAAAGAGGGGGTATGACAGGAGTAGAGGTACAGAGAATGTGCTCCTTCCAATGCTGCGACAACACCATGCCAGCTGATCGTCAGTTGCAGGACCCTTCAGGCCTGCCATCGCTGGTCAGGGCCCTGTGAATCTAAGTAACGAACACGTCGCCAATCTGTCCTTCAGTGGTTAATGCAAACTGCATCCAGCAGTCCTCCCAGTCACGGCACAAATGTCATCATCAGCATCACCAGAATCCATACCAACATGAAGCAGCCCATAAGTCAACTCGTTTACCCTCCACTGTGGATAATCCATTTTCTGAAGACCTCTTTGATGACAAAATGCGGTTTGGGGTCATGAAAAGGGGGTGCATTTAAAAATCAAGAAGGCCAAAGAGGATGAAATTTTATCTGCACTTGACGCCCCAGTACTGATGCATATAAAGGAGGAGAATGAAGTCCCGGTCAATCTGCAAAAATCCCGTGCGGTCGGCAGCACGCCTTGCAGTCCTCTTGCTTGAAGCCCGCAGCTCTGGATGCAGGAATGTCAGGACGACCAGTCCACCTGTGTTGATGATGATGATGACGACATTGCGGATCAACTTGCTGTCTTTCAGCAGAATTTGCTTTGCGAGCGCTTCATCACTGGGCACAAGGAGGATGACGATGGGTAGTGTGCATACGGTTTTCCGCCTCAATAAGGGAGAGGGCGGTCGCAGAATCCGCTGATATGATTCCGCCAGCCACGGTCAGCGCAAACCCCGCTACTCGCTGATCGCCGTCAAAAAGGTCCAGGACCTCTCAAGCCTGGGCCTTCCTTGAGCAAGCCTCTGATTCACCCAGCGATGTCATATGCCCACCTTTGCCGTTAAACCATAAGTAAGCAAGAACCTTAGGGGGTTAACCACCACCAACATGTTCAGTCCACATCAGCGATGCATGAAGTTTAAATGGAGGCAACACTTGGCATAAAAAGGCCTAACCCGACGCCGGGCCTCCCAACCACTGTCACACCCCTCTGTCTCCTCCGCCTCCACCTCCTCCGCCACCACCAAGCGTTCCTCAGCTGCCCATGTCTCTCAGAGTCAAGATCAGGGATCAGCCTCCGCTTCAGCCTCCACCGTCGCCCGAGTGCCACCACATCACCAGAGACCCAACCTATGCCCTTCTCCTTCCACAGTGACCGACCTGCAAACGGCCGTACAGCGGCCAGTCTATCAGCCAGCCTTCTGTCTTCCATCCAGGTTTTGGGAGCAGAAAAAACACTTTAACACCCCAAACCATCGCCAAAGCCAAAAGCCTGGAAATGTCGGTTAAATTGCCATGCTTTTGCCTTGGAAATGTTGCCTTTCCGTCTGGTGGACACATATGGGTTCCGCCACGTCATGGCAATTGCCTGCCCCCAATACCAGATGACAAGCAGGCATTTCTTTGCCAGAAAAGCCGTCCCTGGCCCTGGCCAGTCCACGTTTCATCTAAAATTTCAAGCCGCATTGTCTGCATCTGTGCCGAAAGTCCATTCTGAACCACCAACACATGGACTAGTAAAGGCACGGCCAAGGCCGCTATAATCTACTGTGACCAGCTCACTGGGTGAGCTGGGTGGAGTCTCTGGGGTGACGGTGGCTCTCAGGCTCGGCTAACGCTCTTCAAAAGCTCATGGGGGGATGGTGCAGGTTTCTTTTCCCCCCAAGGTCCTCTGGTGCATCACGTGCCCAAGACACCAGCCCATGTTGAAATTAATCTGTCTTGAGTACCGTCCACACAACAGGTTCATGAGCTGTGGACTGCTCTCCCGCAACGGAGCGCTGGCTGGTGACAAAACCTTGTGCCAGCAAGGTGGTGTGCGATAACGGGCGAAATCTGCTGGCCGCCCTTAAGATCGGTAGGCTGGAGCACATCCTTGCCCTGGCACTGTTATGAACTTGTCATCCCAGAAATTTCTAAAGTGCTACCCGGGTCTGGACTGCCTGCGAGAAGGCTCGAAGTCTAAGGTTCGCACTTCCGCCGTTTGCACCCTGTCCTTGCGTCCCCCTGGCTGTTTTGCAGCGTCAGCTCTGTCCTCCCCGTCAACCGTCTCAATGTTGACGTGGCAACACGCTGGAATTCCACCCTCCACATTCTCCAGCGATTGTGGCAGCAGCGAAATGCCATTACGCATACGAAGTGACACATGGCCTGACAAGCATCCGGTGCGGACCTCAGGTGATGATGCAACTGAGAGTGAGGCAGGTGAAAGAGCTCTGCACCATCCTTGCCAGTTTTGGAAGAAGCCTCCTAAAGGTCATGCGGACAATGCCCTTGTCGCATGAGCATTGTGGTGGTCTTAGTTTTCTGGAACGATTGTTGGACATCTCCTGAAACAACAGGTCACCGCCAGCGACGAGGAGGAGACACACAGATTTGGCTGCACGAGCCTTTCTCTCCATCAAATCCACAAGGCCCCCGACCAGTTTTCACAATTTCAATCGTCCTTCATTATGCAGTGGTTCGGGGTCCAGCGCGAGTGCAAGGTGGCCCAGCCGCTCTCAGGGTGCCTCATCTCAGGCCCGTCAGGGCTGCGTTGAAGCTGGGCCGGAGGCAGCGGAGAGGAGGAGGATGGATGAGTATTCCTTAGACACCGACGTTACGCATACGTCCTCAGACCTTGGAAAGAGGTTGGCGCAAATTTTAGGCGAAGGAGGCAGATGAGGATGATCAGTTTGCTATGCCACCTCGACCCCAGAGCTTGGGAAATCAAGGCTCCCATCCTCACATGAGTGCTTGGATGCTCCATTTCCTCAAACATGATCCTCGCATTCGGCCATCAAAATGAATCAACAGTTACTGGGTGGCCACCCTCCTGATCCCGTACAAAACGAAACCAGCACTTTCCCTTCCACCCAGCACCAAATAGAGATAAAATCAGGAAATGGAGACCTTGCTGATTGATCAACTGAGACATCTGTTGCGTCTCTTCACGTTTTCCCAAAATGTCACGTGGAACAACATCAGCGACGTGGAACAGCAGTAGAGTGCCAAGTAGCTGTAGCGGCAGCAGCTCAGCCAAGGTGCAGAAGCTAATGGTTTACCTCTGCAATCTTTGTTTACCACCTTCTACCACACCGCGATGCAATGCAGGCACACATCCACACACAGAGACCACTAAGATCATGTGCATGACTATCCTGCTCTCAACACCCGATGATTTTGTATGTGTTCCTAACCCAATAGACTTCTGGGTACAAATTGGACGAATGGCCCGAGCTCGCTCGACCACGCCATAGAGGTGTTGTCCTGCCCAGCAGCCACGTCATTTCGACTGGAACCTTCAGCAGCAGCTGGAGGAGTCATTACAGACGAACGCCATCCGCTTTCCACAGATAATGTGGATCGTTTGACTTTCATCAAGAGAATCAGGTATGGATCTCTGATGTTGTGGCCCCCCAATTGCCCGAGGTCACCGATTAGTTGACCAGTCTACTTCATATTCCTCTTCAAACAAAATGGTCCTCTTGAAAAAGTTTTTTTAAAATGTGGATCATTTTCTTACTGCAATTTTTTATTCTTTTTTTCCAACATTCATTTTGCTGGTTTTTTGCTGTGAGGAGGACTGTAAAAGACAGCAAGGGTTCAGGACAACACCGGTATTCCATTTTACTCACTTTATCTTTAGAAAGTTTTTCCTGCATTGTCAATGGTTTTGGAGGTCAGTTGCTGAGAGATACAGCAATAATCATGGTCCTTTGAACAGAAATGTGGCGTTCTAAGTGGCATTTCTCCCTCACAATTTTTAACAGTGGCTGAGAAGTCTTTTTTGTTATACATATTTTATGGTGTCCATGCCTGCTTTAAATGCAGCAATACTACAGGTCCTATTATAAACAAATTGTTTGTTTTTTACACAGACATTTGTTCTTCACAATTGTCCAAAGTGCTCAAGGGTCATGCTTTGAATTTTTGGGGGCATTTTTGCTTTGAAATTGCATCTATACGTACAGGACCTATTATAAAAAATTTTTGTTTCTAACAGAACATTTGTTCTTCACAATTGTCCAAAGTGGCTTCAAGGTCCATGCTTTGAATTTTGGGGGCATTTTGCTTTGAAATGCCTAGCTATATACTACAGGTCCACTTATAAAAAAAATTTGTTGTTTCTAACGACATTTGTTCTTCCAATTGTTCAAGAGTGCTCAAGGGTTGATGGTGTCCCTGTCAGAAACAGGAAAAGGTAAGGACACTGTTAATGGACGCCTACATATACAAAATGACTTGTTTTTTGCAAGATCTTTAACATAGCTATCAATCCCTGTATTGAGACAACCCATTTAATACAATGAAAAAAAGAGAAATAAAGACATGGTGGGATTCCATCCTATTTTAAAAATGTGTTTTCTAGAATTACTAAAAACTTGCATGTACACAATAGCTGGTAAAAAAATTCCTCTGAATTGTACAAGGGAGGTACAGGAAAACTTGACCAGATGTAGGTTATTCAGAGGACATGGAGTATGGAGCACGGACAGAGAACAAAGTACAGAGACAATTTCCTCCAGCAAGTTGAGTAAAATGAGAAAAAGAATGCCAAGAAAAAGGGCACCTGGGTGGACCAGGAGCGTTAACCACAGTATTTCCAAGTGAAGCTCAATTGGTCCGCACTCATATGGAGGGGCAAGCGCTCCCCAGGACAGGGACAGTATATGTCCAGTGAAACTAAAATGGTGGTTGAAAGACTCCTATTTCCGGCACTTATTAATCTGTGGGTCAGACAGGATTAATGGTCATTCTGCGGTACAGGACAGATATAGTGAATGTCCAGTTCAACTAAAATGGTGGTTCAAAGACTCCTTATCCCGGCACTTTTTAATTTGGGGGTCATGCAGGTTTGGGGCTCATGCTGGACAGGTATAGTCAGTGTCCAGTTCAACTAAAATGGTGGTTGAAAGACTCGTTTTCCCGGCACTTTTTAATCTGGGGGTCAAACACGTTTAATGGTCATTCTGCGGTACAGGACAGATATAGTCAATGTCCAGTTCAACTAAAATGATGGTTGTTAAATTCTCCTTTTTCCGCACTTTTTAATGTGGGGTCATGAGGTTTGGGCTCATGCGTGGCCCAGGACAGTATAGTCAATGTCATGAAACTAAAATGGTGGTTGAAAGACTCCTTTTTCCGGCACTTTTTAATCTGGGGGTCATGTAAGTTTGGGGCTCATGCTGTGGCCCAGGACAGGTATAGTCAATGTCCAGTGAAACTAAAATGGTGGTTGAAAGACTCCTTTTCCTGGCACTTTTGAATCTGGGGGTCATGCAGGTTTGGGGCTCATGCTGTGGCCCAGGACAGGTATAGTCAATGTCCAGTTCAACTAAAATGGTGGTTGAAAGACTCCTTTTTCCGGCACTTTTTAATGTGGGGGACATGCAGGTTTGGGGCTCATGCTGCGTTCCAGGACAGGGATATTCAATGTCCAGTTCAAGTAAAATGATGGTTCAAATCATACTGCCTTCTGGCACTTTTTAATTTGTGGGTCATGCAGGTTTAAGGGTCATGCTGTGGAACAAGACAGGGATAGTGAATGGTGTGTGATTTTTTTCCTGTGGCTTTTATAACCTAAGTGTGTTGCTTAAGATGTAGCACGTATCCATTTGACTGTTGTGGATGTTAATTCCAGCTTCTCCAGCCCTGTTTGGGTGTAAGAATGAAGGTGTTGTTGCTCTCCCATAGACTTTAATGGTCATCAATCATAATCTACTATCGACTATCGACTATCTTGTCGATGACAGTCGACTATCGACCATCGACTGATGTCGATAGCCAACGTAATCGCTCAACACTATATTAGACTAATTTGATTAGTACATGTATTTAACAAAGGGGAAAGGTGGGGTTTTATTTATACTGTTACCCAACCATAGACATCTGTATACTTGCATCAGAGTCATCTATCTATGGTGTCATCCTTCTGAGATGCTTGTGTTTGTGTCATTACTGTAGAGTCTCCCGCTCTCTCTCGCATACCTCCCACTTCTAGATCATTTTCCTCCTCCTTGGTGTACCAAGAGATGCAGAAGGACCTGTGGTTATATCGCAGTCATATGTCCCACAGATCCATCTGCTTATTTAACACAGCACATGTTTAAACACACTTGTACTGTAGCGGGGCTTGTCTCCTAATGTAGGTGGGGCATACAACCACTCACAATGCCCCTTTCCTTTTGCTGCATCTAACTCCTTGGGCAGTCGTCCTTACCATCCGCCTTAAAAAAATTCCCTGAGGGAATGTAACGAAGATGCCACCAGTTCCTGGATGGGGGACAAGAAAACAGTGAGACTTGCACATGCTTGTTAGCATATTAAAAGTTCCTTTTTACTGGTGATCTGTCTGGGTTGTTCTGAACCTTTTTTTTGTGCGTGCCCTAAGTTAACAACTCCTCCTAAATGTTTGTTCATAATAGCCTAGATGGTGCTCGGTTTAGTAAACTGACCATCCTGCTTTTCCCAGTTGAGTGATAAGCACTTTAATGGCATTATAGAGGTATATCTTGCAGTCAGTGATCTCTCATCAAATTTACACTTCCCAGAAGTAGCCTCTAAGAGCCTTTCAACAGAGCAGCAGGGGAAGTACTTTCATGCCATCTTGTTGCAAGACCCAGTGTGTAATAAGACCATCTGTCCAAGACATATTTGCAAGCTGAGCTTCATACATACACATATAAAAATAAAGATGGTCAGAATTATATACACCTATACAAGTTTATGGAGAGCAAATATATTTGCATAAAGCTAAAATGTTATTGAATAAATTAAAAGACAACAGAAGACACCAAAATACCCAACAATGATGTATACACAACACACTCATATGTTCCTCATTTCCCTTGGAAGAAGCGCTTGCGAAACATGGGTGGGATAGTGCACCCTCTCCTAAAGCTTCCCTCTACTAGCAATCCTGAAGTCCAAGTATTTATAGTTATTGATTATCATCTATGTATATTTGATATATTCTATATTATGATCATGCATTAATAAAATATCCTATATAAATTGTATGAAATATACTTTGTTGGCAGCATAAGGTTGTAAGGTGGGACGTAAGTATGTGTATGTTTTTATGCAAAAATATTTGTTCTCCACATACTTGTATTGGTTTTATATGCTATATATCAGTAGAATGGACTTGTAACTATAGGTTTACTGTATTCCTAACTATATTTTCTGCCATTTAGGATAATAGGCAATTGTTACAGTATTTTCTCCTTCCATAGGATAGCATGGTTTTGGTGACAGATAATGATGAGCGATTACGTTGACTATCGTCATCTGGTCGATAGTCGATATCGGCAATAATCAAGACGATTTCCGATAGTCGATAATAGATTATCGCTGATGACTATTAAAGTCTAAGGGAGAGGAACAACACCTTCATTCTTACACCCAAACAGGGCTGGAGAAGCTGGAATTAACATCCACAAAAGTCAAATGGATACGTGCTACATCTTAGGCAACACACTTAGGTTATAAAAGTCACAGAAAAAAGTCACAGACCATTCACTAACCCTGTCTTGTACCACAGCATGACCCTTAAACCTGCATGACCCACAAATTAAAAAGTGCCACAAGGCAGTATGATTTGAACCATCATTTTACTTGAACTGGACATTGACTATCCTGTCCTGGAACGCAGCAGCCCCTTTAAAACCTATCTGACCCCAGAAAAAAAAGGCCCGGAAAAAAGGGAGTCTTTCAACCACCTTTTAGTTAACTGGACTTGACTATGCCTGTCCTGGACCGATATACCAAAAAACCTTCTACCCACAGATTAAAAAGTGCCAAAAAAGGAGTCTTTCAACCCCATTTTATTGAACGGGACAGGACTATACCTTTCTGTACCACAGATGACCATTAAACCTGTCTGACCTACAGATTAAAAATCGGGGAAAAGGATCTTTGAACCCCATTTAATTAACGGACAGTGACTATAATACCTGTCCGGGGCCACAGCATGAGCCCCAAAACCCTGCATGACCCCCATATAAAAAAAGGCCGAAAAAGGATCTTTTAACCACCATTTTGTTGAACTGGACATTGCTATACCTTTTTCTGTCCCACAGTATACCATTAAACCTTCTACCAACAGATCAAAAAGTGCCGGAAAAAGGAGCTTTCAACCACCTTTTTATTTGAACTGGACATTGACTATGCCTGTCCTGGACCGATATGACCTTTAAACCTATCGACCCACAGTTTAAAAAAGTGCCGAAAAAGGAGTCTTTGAACCACCGTTTTAGTTGAACTGGACATTGACTATACCTGTCCGGCCCAGCATGACCCCAAACCTGATGACCCCCAGATTAAAAACTCCAGAAAAAGGATCTAAACCACCTTTTTAGTTGAACGGAATTGACTATTCCTGTACGGGGTAACCTACATCGGTTCAAGACACCTTACCTCCTTTGTACTTTCAAGGAATTTTTTTGTATCAGCTATTTTGTACAGCAAGTTTTTTAGTAGTTTAATTCTAGAAAACACATTTTTAAAATAGGATGAATCCCAATGTCTTTTTTTTCTTTTTTAATTGTTTTAAAGGGGTTGTCTCATACAGAATTGCTAGCTTTTTTAAAAAGATATTGCAAAAACAAGCCCTTTTGCAAAAAAGTTCCATTAACAGTGTCCTACCCATTCCCGTTTTTTCACACCCTCACCCTTGAGCCCCTTTTTTTTTTTTTTTTTCAATTTTGGGAAAAACAAGTCCTTATAAACCCATATTTTTCATAGGACCTGTAGTATAGCTGATTCCACAAAATGCCCCCAAAAATCAAAACATGACCCTTGAGCCACTTTTTTACAATGTGAAGAACAAATGTCTGTTAAAAACCCCATTTCTTAGAATAGACCTGAGTAATTGATTTCACAGCAAAAGCCCCCAAAAATTTTAAAACATGACCCTAGAGCCCTTTTTTACAAAATTTTGAAAACAAATGTCTGTTAGAAACAAAATTTTTTTAGAGTAGGTCCGTATATTGCTGCATTTTTAAAGCAGCAGACCCAAAAAAAATTTTAAAATGACTTCTCAGCTACTGTTAAAAAAATTTGAGGGAAAATCCCTAAAAACCCATTTCTGTTCCCAAAGGGCCAATTTTAGCTGTACTCAAGCAACATGACCCCAAAAAAAATTTTAAATATGACTTCTAGCCACTATTAAAAAAATTTTGATGGGGAAAGCCACTTAGAACCACATTTCTTTCCAAAGGACCATAATTTTACATATCTCCACAACATACCTCAAAACCCTTGACAATGCGAAAAAATTTTAAAAATAAAGTGAGTAATGGAATACGGTTTTTTCATAAAACCTTTGGAAACTTTTACAGTCCCAATCCGCAAACCGCAAAATGAATTTTCAACGAGAATAAAAATTCAGAGAGAAAGATCATTTTAAAAAACATTTTCAAGAGGGCCATTTCTGTTTGAAAGGGGAAAGTGAAGTAGACCCCACAAAAATCGGGACCTCGGAAAAATTTGGGGGCCAAACATCATAGAGATCCCTGCCGATTCATCTGAGAAAGTCAAATTATTTTACATTATCTGTGGAAAACCGGATGCTTTTTTCGTAATGACTCCTCCAGCCGTCTGAAGGGCCGCTCAGATAGACGGCGCTGGGCAGGACAACAGCTCTATGGCTTGGCGAGCGACTCGGGCCATTCACCCCTTTTGGATCCCCAAAGTCTTTTGGGGCCCGGAAAAAACCAAAAATATGGGTGTTGAACCCCGATGGGCCCGTGCACCATGATCTTAAGCGGGTTTCTCTTGTGTTGTATGTGTGCCCTGAAATTACATGCGTTGGTGAGGGGTAAAAAAATTTTGGGCCAGAGGTCACCCATTAGGCTTCCCCCCACTTTCCCGGGCTGCAACTGCCGCTGCGGTGTTTTGGCGCCCCCAATTGCTGCACTCGCTTACGTTGTTCCACCGGGGCCCATTTGAAAAAACCCGTGAAGAAAGACTAAACAGATGTCTCCAGTTGTTTAAAATTCAGCAAGGTCTCCTTTTCCCTGCTTTTTAAATCTCTTTTTTGGGTGGGTGGAAAAAAAGTGCTGAGTTTTTTTTTGGGTACCGGGGATCCAGGGGGGTTTGGGCCACCCAGTACCGGGTTGTTCTTTTAAAATGGCTTTAATTTGCGAGGATAAATGTTGGAGGAAATGGATAAACCAGCACTCATGGAGAGATGGCCCCCTTAAATTTCCCCCAAGCCTTGGGTCGGGGGGCCAAGCAAATGATTTTTCCTTACCCCCCCTCCCCGCCTCAAATTCGCGCCAACCTCTTTCCCAAAAGGCAGGGAGTCGGTAAACGTCGTTTTCCGGGAAAATACCTCCTCCCCCTCTGTTCCTCCGACAAAGCTTAAAAACACAGCCCGCTTGCCTAATGATGCCCCTGCGAGTTTGGATGCGCTGCCTTGCACTAGCCCATGGCCCCGCCCATTTCCAAAATGAAGACTGAAAAAAAATTGGGTGAAACTTTTGGGGCCTTTTGGATTTGACGGAGAAAAAAGTCCCCGTGTCCGCATCTGTTTCCGTCTCCTCCCCCGTCGCGGGCGGACCGAGGGTTTCAGGGGGGGGCCCAAAACGATCGTTCCAGAAAAAGGGTTCACCACAAGGCATGTTTGAAAAAGGGGGTTTTTGTCCGCCTGCCCCATTTGGGGGGCCCTTTTTCAAAACGGGAAGGGGGGTGCAAGCTTTTCCCTCCCTCCACTCTCGGGGGCCCTCAACCCCCCCAGGTCCGCCCCGCTGCTTTGTCAGACCTTTGTGCCCTTTCGTACTGCTTTAATGGCTTTGTGCTGCTGCCACAACCCGCGGGGAGCTTGGGGGGGGTTTGGAAAATTCCAGCGTTTTGGGCCACTTAAAAACAATGAGACGATTGAGGGGGAGGCCCAGCTCACAATGAAAAGCAGCCAGGCGGGACAAAGCAGGAGCGAACGGCGGAAGTGCGAACTCAGACCTCACCCTTTTCCTCAGCAGGCGTCCGGGCCCGGGTAGCGTTTTTAAAAATTTTTCTGGCGACAAGGTTAAAAGGGGAACTTTTAACCAGTCAAGGGAGTGTTTCCACCCTTTACCGTTTAAAGGGGGGCCCCAGCAGTTTTTGACTGTTATCGCACACCTTCCCTGGCAAAAGGTTCTTGTCACCCAGCCAGCCCCCCGGCCCTCGTTGCGGAGACCCCAATCCCCCCGCTCCTGACCTGTGTGTTGACGTTTCCCCAAAGACAGTTTAAAATTTCAACACACCTGGTTTTCTCTGCGCACATGATGCCCCCTAGAGGCCCGGGGGGGGAAAAAACCCTGAAACCATCCCTGCGGTTTTAAAGAGCGTGCGCGACCCCTGAGACCACCGTAAACCACCAGAAAACATCCACCCCAGCTCACCCAGTAAAGGGTCACGGGGAAAATTTTGGGGCCCCTTGGCCATGTTTAAACAAATTCCATGTTTTTGGTCACATGGACTTTTAAAGAACAGATGCGGGGAAAACCCCACTTAAAATTTTTTAGATGACACGTGGCGGGCCGGGGCGGGGATGGCTTTTCTGGCAAAGAAATGCCTGCTCGGGAAACTGGTATTGGGGGCAGGCAAGGGCCATGACGTGGCGGAACCCCCCTGTGTCCACCCGAAAGGGAAAAGGGAACAATTTTTAAGGGGCCCAAAAAACCCGACAAGCCGGGAAATTCAGGCTTTTGGCTTTTGGGGTGGTTTTGGGGGTTAAAATGTTTCTTTTGGGTCTCCCAAAACCCGGAAGCAGAAGGGTGGCTGCTAAACTGGCCGCTGTACGGCGTGCAGGGGCCCCTCAAAAGGGGAAGGAGAAAAGGGGAGGATGGGTCTCTGGTGGGCTGGTGGTACTTGGCACGGTGGAGGCTGAAGGGAGGGCTGATCCCCGATCATGATCGAGAGACTTTGGGGAGCTGAGGAAACCCTTTGGGGTGGGGGAAGGGGAGGAGGCGGGGACAGAAGGGTGACCCGTGGTTGGAACCCGGGAAACGGGGTGGCCTTTTTTGGCCAAGTGTTTCCTCCAATTTTAAAAAATCATGGGTTTTTGGGTGCAATTATAGACATGTTGGTGGTGGGTTAAAAAACCTAAAATTCTTGGCCCCTACTGAGGTTTAAAAGGCAAAGGTGGCATATGAATCGCTGGGGGAATCAGAGGGTTTTCTGAAAAAGGGCCCCGGCTTGAGAGGGCCCGGACCTTTTGACTTCGATAAGGGGGGGAACGGTATTTTCCCCTGATCGTGGGTGGGGAATATTTCAGTGGACTTTTTGCGGGCCGCCCCCCCCCTTTTTGAAGGGGGGCCCCCTACTGACACAACCCCCTCGTCTTCCTCCCCCGCCAGTGATGAAGCGCTCACAAACAAAATTTTGCTGAAAAAAAAAAACATGGGATCCGCAATGTCGTCTTTATTTCATCAACAAAGGTGGGCTTGGGCGTCCTGAAATTTTGGGTCCAGGAGCTTTCGGCACAAGCAAGGGCACTGCAAGGCTTGCCGGGCCGCCCGGGGTTTTTGCCCAAATTTACCCGGGTTTCCCTTTTTCCCCCTTGTGGCATCAGTAACTGGGCTCAGAGCAGACAAAAAACATCCCTTTTTGGGCCCCTTATCTTTGGGAAAAGCCTTTGACCAAAAAACCCCTTTTTTTTCATCAAAAGGTCTTCAGAAAAAAGGGGTTACCCAAGTGGGGGGGTAAAAGAGTTGACATTTTGGGGTGCCTTTGCTTTTATGTTGGAAGGATCTGATGGGTGCTAATTTGTGGGCCCTGATGGACGACGAGGAAAGGGAAGACTGCGGATGCAGGTTGCATAACCCCCGAAGAACAGATTGGCAACGCTGTTGTTTAATTACGGGGGGGAAAAAAAAAAAAAAAACCCCCCCCCCCCCCCCATCCCCCCCCCACCCCCCCCCCCCCCCCCCCCCCCCGCGATGACAGGCCCGAAAGGTTCTGCAAAGACGGGCATGCTGGCATTTCCCGGACACCTTTTTTCGGGACCTACCACCATGTCCTACACCCCCCTTTTTCTCCCCTTACCAAACCCGCCCTTACGCTCCTGGGTTTAGAAAGATAAAATTTTTAAGGGAAAATTTGGAAGAGTTTTGACAGTCTCTTAAAATTAAAAAATGGCAAATCACAGCTATTCTTAAATCCTCTAATTTCCTACAGCCAACTTGGATTAGAATGAAAAGTTTCTAGCCCTACCTGTGGAAGAACCCTAAACAAAATCAACAGTGTTCTTCCTTCAGTCCCCGGGGTTTACAACTGCCCAGTAGGACATGGGAAATTTGATAGTTTTCAACAAACTATCATAAAAGTGCGCTATCTGCGCCAAACGGGAATTCAACGAGCGCAATAAAACTATTCAAAAGTTACACGGATGAGAAATTGCGTTTTTTGCAGCAATGACAAAACAGAGAACAGTTGCTAGAAAATTTTTCTATCAAAAATTGTCGTACAACGTGGCTATTTGAAAAAAACTAGGGCCGAAACCACGTGCAATCCCGCTATTTAAAAGTTAAAAACGGAAAACAAACGGTGGTTTTTGGGGCCAATGAAATACCCAACAGTACTAAAAAAATTTCTGTATTCAAATTTAAGTACAAGGTGGCTCTATGAATAAAACTGGGCCGCACCAAAGTAAAAAAAAAAACATTTGAAATATATAAGGATAATAATAGGTGGTTTTTGCACCTATGAAATACAACACCAATTACTAGCAAATTTCTGTATGGTAATTAGAGATAGGCGAATTGATTCTAACGAAGTGGAAATCGTTTAGAATTTCAGGAAAACTTCAGTTCTGAAAGAAGTCGAAGTTTGGGGTACTTCGGGTGAACGAAGTGTGCTTTTGATTGATAAAATGGCTGCGAGCACATGGCGTTACATGGGGCAAAGCACTCTGGGAGGAAGAAGGGCATAGCCAATCAGAGACCGGGGGGATTCTGGACGTCACCGCCCTATATATGTCCGGGCGCGACGCTGGGAGCTCACACTCCTCTCACTGTACTGATCAGGGAAGGTGCTGCTGCGGCTGATTGTGATAGCTCTTACTGAAGAACTGATTTTTATACAGCGATTTTTGTGGGGTGTCTCAGCTTGTCTCAGAGACTGCTTCTCTTAATGTTCTATTTCTATTTTTTGGGGTATTGGATTTGAAGTTAGTGTGGTCCCCTGCAGCTGTAATAATTTTTAAAGCTATTGCTACACCATTGAATATCCAAGGGGGGTCTAAGCCAGTTCCTGTTTTATTTATTTAAAGAAACGAGTTTTTTCAATACAAATACCCTTCATTTTGGGGTGCCATTCTTTTGCGCAATTTAATCCCGGGGTTAATTAAGCGTTGTTTTTTGCTGTGGTGGGCTCCCGAAACCGTCTTTTCACCGCCAAAAACATACAATTTTCCTGTAGCCTAATTCACAAGCGAGGTTGATTACAATTTTTTTTCTTTTGTAGCGTAGAAAACACGCAATTATAACACGCTACAAAGCTCTAGTTTGTGGGCTCAAAATTTTTTTGCACAAAATTTTCATCCAGGGGTTAATTAAGCGTTTTTTTCTGCTGTGGTGACAAAATAAACCGTCTTTTTCACTGCCCAAAAATTTAAAATTTTCCTGTACTAATTCACAAAGCGAAGGTTAATTACAATTTTTTCTCTTGTTGTGTAGCATAGAAAAACGCAATTGTAACACGCTACAAAGCTAGTAGTTTGTGGCTGTCAATTATTTTGGGGCAATTTACATCCAGGGGTTAATTAAGCGTTATTTTTCTGCTGTGGTGACAAAAATAAACCGTCTTTTTCACCGCCAAAAATTACAATTTTCCTGTAGCATAATTCACAAGCGAAGGTTAATTATAATTTTTCTCTTGTTGTGTAGCATAGAAAACACGCCATTGTAACACGCTACAAAGCTCGTAGTTTGTGGTTGCTCAATTGTTTGGCGCAATTTACATCCAGGGGTTAATAAAGCGTTGTTCTGCAGTTGTACTCAGTAAAAGAAACTTTGTTTTTCACTGCCACAGAAGAAATTCTATAGCATAATTCATATCCGAAGGTTAATTAAGCCTGTTTGTGCTTTTATATTCAGTAAAATACACAGAGTTTTTAAACGGCACAAACAAGTCAATTTTTACTGTACTTTTGTGGAGCGCAATTTATATCCAAGGTTACCAAGCTTGTTACGGGGTTTTCATTTGGAGTCAAATACAGGGTGTGTTATTTAATCATTACAGATATGTTCATCAGACAATGTCTGTACATTTTAGAACAAACAGTATGTCAGACAGGGGAGGTGGCAGGCTCTTCACTGCAGAGTGGCAGAGGCACAAACATTCCGGGCCCCAGGTCGGCAGCACAGGAAGGGGACGTCGCAGCAGGGGTCACTCCGTGTGGGCCCCAACAGCCGCGGTCATCTAGCGGCCGTGTGTTGTTCAGCAACCCAAGGGGTATTGATTTGGTGACTAGGTCATCCACTTCCTCTCAGATGACATCTAAACAACCCCAGCCAGAGTCGGTGGGAACATCAGACACAACCCTTAGTTGGCATGGCCCGGGAGCGGGGTCACACCCCTCCCCCTGTCCCCCAACCCCGGGCCTCTGTCCCATCTGGTTCCTCAGCCAGAGTTTCTACTATGTGGTCTACTATATAGCGAGGGTGAACAATTTGAGGAGGGCAGTCAGCAGCTACTTGGCAGCGAAGAAATGGGGCCAATATCAGCTTGCGCGTCAGGCAGCGGCGCAACCAGCAAGTGGGTAGTGTGGTTGTGAGTCAGCAGGGTAGCAGCAGTGTGAGGTCGGGAGCCAAGCGGCCACGGGGTAAAAAACCGGCTTTGCAGGTCCAAGAAAGTAGCGGCACAGGGGCTCAGCGAGGCAGCGGCGGTAGTAGTCACTCAGTGCGGAGCGTTGGGGGTAAAATCCGATACTCGGCGGTGTGGCAGTTCTTTGCTAAGACACCGGAGGAGCCGAATATGGGTATATGTAGAATCTGTGGACAGAAAGTGAAGCGTGGCTAGGGAGCTAAAGTTGGCACCACGGCCCTGCGTCAAACACATGCCCGCGTCACCATTTCCCGGGGGCCTTTGGGGAGAAAAGTGGCTCAGATGTGGTGGTCCATCCTGCCGCCGCAGCAACAGCAGCAGCAGCGCCCA
This sequence comes from Phyllomedusa bahiana, assembly GCA_025379985.1. Classification (NCBI taxonomy): domain Eukaryota; kingdom Metazoa; phylum Chordata; class Amphibia; order Anura; family Hylidae; genus Phyllomedusa; species Phyllomedusa bahiana. The sequence continues at coordinate 29,954 of JAODAL010014998.1, forward strand.
GTGGCATACATGCCATTGCAGCCAGTCAAGGCTCCACCACCTCTGCAGAAGGGAGCTGTTTCTCTTTGACATTATCTCTCAGTCCAGACGCTCCTGCTCATCGCTACTCATGGCGCCAGCAGTCGTTCAGCGAGGTGATTGCAAAGAGACAACAGTATGCGTCCCAACCTTTCCCAAGGTGCAGCAGCTGACCATGCTCCTGTCCAAGTTGTTGGTTACTGCAGTCCTTCCCTTTCCCAAAAGGTGGACTCTGCACCATTCAGAAACTAATGGCTTGTGCCGAGCCGAGATGGGAGTTCCCCAAACCCCTAATTTCTTTCCAAAAAGGCAGTACCGCACTTCATAAATATGTAGAACAGAAGGTGGGCAAGTCCTTGAGCTTATCAGTTTGTTCCAAGCTGCACGGCAGCGCGGACGTCTGGAGCTGTAACTTCGGTCAGGGCCAGTACATGTCCTTTACGGCCCACCACCATCTCAGCCTCCACAAGTACTGCTCCATCATACCACATGAGTAGGGCACAGCGGTGTCACGCAGTTCTAGACCTGGCTTGCCTCGGCGAACGAAGTCACACAGGGGAGGTTATGATCCGCGTCATGCAGCAAGAACTCGATGTGTGGCTTTCTCCGCGCCAACTGCAAATCGGAACCATGGTGACGGACAATGGGAGGAACATGGTGTCCGCGCTGCACCGAGGAGGGATGGTCCATGCGCCCTGCATGGCGCACGTGTTCAATCTGGTTGTGAAAAGGTTCCTGAAGTCTTCCATCTATCTTCAGAAGATTCTGAAAATGGCCAGGAAACTGTGCATGCACTTCATCCATTCCTACAAAGCCAGGAACACCCTCCTGGAGTTGCTGCGGCAGAATGGCCTCCCCCAACACACTCTGATATGCGATGTTTCCACCCGTTGGAATTCCAGCCTGCACATGTTGGACCGACTGTATGAACAGATAAAGGCCATTAACGATTTTTTGATGACCCAGGCGGACAGGAGTACTACCCTGTGTAACTTTGATGTCAGCCAGTGGCAGCTCATGCGTGACATCTGCCGTTTGTTGAGGCTATTCGAGGAGGCCACGTTATTTGTCAGTCGCCAGGACTACAGGATGAATAACGTCATTCCACTGCTTCATGTCCTGGAACAGATGCTGAAAAATCTGTCTGGGCAGGGGACTGGAGACGTGGCGACTACATCTCGAGGCAACATGAGTCCGGTGGGGACTGAACTGGTGGAGGAGGAGGAGGAGGACATTGGAGCAGAAGCATTGTCTGGTGAAATGAGTGGATTTTCTACCCAGGTGACAAGAGAGGAGGAGCAGCAGCAGTTGGAGGCGGTAGATGGAGATGAGGAAGACGAGGCAGATGACCCGCAAGCACCGTGGCAGTATACTGTGGAGAAGGAGGCAGGGAGCCCCTCGGAGTCACTTGTGCAAATGGCCCGCAGCATGCGGATTTGCCTGGCTAGTGACAGCCGAATAGTCAGCATCCGGCAGAGGGATGACTTCTGGCTCTCCACCCTATTCGACCCTTGCTACCGGTCCAAAATGGGAGCATATTTCCCAGCTATTGAGAGGGAGGACAAACTCAAATACTATAGGGAAAATCCTCCGTAGTCAGTTGGCCGCTGCCTATGTGCGGCATCGTCCCTCCTCTGACAGGTCTGCCCGGGGGGTTCTACAGCTCTCACGTACTACTGCCGCGGCTGCCGGGGAAAGGTGGGGGGCGCGGAGCAGTACCAGCTCCATCAGCAGCAACCTAAGTCTGGAGTCACTGATGAGCAGCTTCCTTCACCCGCCTAGTGAGGAGGGCAGTCGCAGCAGCAGCAGCAGGACCTGGAGCAGACCCTGAACCAACAGGTGGTGGCCTACTTGGACAGCACTCTGCCACCCCAGTTAGAATATCCGCTGGACTACTGGGCAGCCAAACTGGATGTGTGGCCGAAAACTTGCCGAGTTTGCAGTGGAGAAGCTGTCCTGCCCGGCCAGTAGTGTGGCATCAGAGCGGGTGTTACCCCAAGGAGAACTCGCTTGTCCACGGGAAATGTGGAACGACTGACCTTTGTCAAGATGAATCAGGCATGGATCGGCCAGGATTTCCACACACCAATGCCTTAGGCGTCAGACTACATCAGCCATGACGCCTCACCCAAACTGTGTGAAAAGGGTCTGGGTTCAAACGACCTGCCTCAGCCACTATTCTGATGCTGCCACCCGCCTGTTGCCACACATCTGCTGCCAGTTTCTCCATCTGCCACCAACCATCTTTACCAGGGACTGGTACTCCCACCCGCATCTACACTCTGTCATTGTGCCACTGTCTGACCTCATGCTGCTGTTCTTGCTGTTGCCATGACATCCACACTGTGTCATTGTGCCACTGTCTGACCTCATGCTGCTGCTGTGGCTGCTGCCGTGACCTACACACTGTGTCATTGTGCCACTGTCTGACCTCATGCTGCTGCTGTGGCTGATGCCGTGACCTACAAACTGTGTCATTGTCCCACTCTGTGGCCTACTCCTGTTTTTGCCACCTCCAGAATGTCATTGTGCCACTGTCTGACCTCATGCTGCTGCTGTGGCTGCTGCCGTGACCTACACACTGTGTCATTGTCCCACTCTGTGGCCTACTCCTGTTTTTGCCACCTCCAGAATGTCATTGTGCCACTCTCTGACCTCATGCTGCTGCTGCTGCAGTCACCTCCACACTTTGTCACTGATGTTGCCACCTGAGCCCTCAGCTTGTTCTTTTCCAGCTGTCGCTCGTAGGACTTTATCAGGCTACATTCCCCCTTCAGTTTTTTGGTCAGTTTTGCCCTATTAAGTGCTCAGGGAATTTTATAGTGAAGCACGGCGGCAGTCATCTGCGTGTCATACTAAAACACAACATTGTATGAAGACCAAACCAAGCTCCCTCTGCATATTTAAGCATGGCACAACGTTCAACAGCACCCTGCAGGCTCTGTGCAGCCTGGAAATAGCTGTTTTTTAACGTGATTCGTCCCGAAGTAATTCGGAACTAAGTTATTTTTTGTCGTGAAATTCGGCGAAGTGAACGAACCGAATTTTGGGAATTTCGCCCATCTCTAATGGTAATATATGTACAAGAAGGGTCTTTTAACAAAACTGGGATGCGCCAAAGTGAAAAACACGTAATTAAATTGTGTACTGATAATAATAGGTGGTTATTGCACCTATGAAATACTGCTGCAATTACTAGCAAATTTCTGCATGGTAATTTCCGTACAAGATGGGTCTTTTAACAAAAATGGCCTGCGCAAAGTGAAAAACTAATTAAATTGTGTACTGAAAATATAGTGGTTTTTGCACTATGAAAAAAGCTGCAATTACTAGCAAATTTCTGCATGGTAATTTCCGTACAAGATGGGTCTTTTAACAAAAATGGCCTGCGCAAAAGTGAACAAAACCTAATTAAATTGTGTATGGATAATAAAACGTGGTTAGTGCACCTATAAATACACCTGTGGTGACTACAAAATTTCTGTATTCAAATTTAAGTACAAGGTGGCTCTATGAACAAAACTTGGCCGCACCAAAGTAAAAAAAACACCTATTTGAAATGTATACGGATAATAAAAGGTGGTTTTGGCACCTACGAAATACACCTGCAAGTACTAGAAAATTTCTGTATGGTAATATCCGTACAAGATGGGTCTTTTAACACAAAAGGCCTGCGCCAAAGTGAACTAAACATAAGTAAATTGTGTACGGATAATAAAACGTGGTTTTTGCAACTATACATACACCTGCAGTGAATAGAAAAGTTCTGTATACTATTGTAAGTAAAAAATGGGTCTTTGAACAAAGCTGGGCTGCGCCAAAGTGAAAAGCACGTTATTAAATTGTGTACGGATAATAAAACATGGTTTTTGCACCTATAAATACACCTGCAGTGACTAGAAAAGTTCTGTATCCTATTGTAAGAACAAAGTGGGTCTTTGAACAAAACTGAGCTGCGCCAAAGTGAAAAAAAACCTAATTACATTGTGTACAGATAATAAAAGGTGAGTTTTGCACCTCTCAAATACACCTGCAGTTACTAGAAAAGATCTGTATCCTAATATAAGTACAGGCTGCACAAAATGCAAGCTAATATTTCACCAAAAACTGGCCAAGAACTGTTAATAAAAACCCATTTCAATGCAGGGTCAAAGCAGAGTCTGGCCTGCACAATTATCCACTCTCCTTTCATAAGCCTGCCTGCCTGCCAGCCTGTCTGTGTTCGCCCCCCCCCCCCACCCACCCACACACCAGTACAGCGCTACCGGCTCCTTTAAAATACTCAGCCTAAGTAACTAAAACCTGAAAATCTCTTATCTACCTAAGTTCTAATGTTCACAGCTAAAAGCATAGTTGTCTGTGTGAACAAAGAGAACAGTTTCGCTGAGCTGTTTTGAGAAAGACCGAGCACACGTCCTGCTCTTATGATACACAGACACACACTGATCATGAACAGGAAGGGCTTTTCTATGTAAAACGAGGCCATGTGATTTTTCCACCCAATCACAACCATACACATCCCAGTCATGACGTCGCAGACCCAGCTCACCCTGCTCTATTCTCTAAGCTGATTTGCTGGCCGGCAAAATGACAAGAAGCGCCGAAAATGGCGCAATATTAATAGATTATGCGCAGATTTTAACCTAAATTATCGCGTGATCGAAAAAATCCGATCAACATAAAAACAGTGCCGATTTCAACTTTGTCGATAATAATCGCTCAACACTAGTGACTAGTGTTGAGCGATTTTTATCGACAAAGTTGAAATCGGCAAGGTTTTTATGGTGATCGAAATTTCCAGATCATGCGATAATTAAGGTTAAAATCTGTGCATCATCTATTAAGATCGCGCCTTTTTCGGCGCTTCCTGTAATTTTGGCGGCCAGCAAATGAGATTACAGAATAGAGCAGGGTGAGATGTGTGTGCGACGTCATGACTGGGATGTGTATGGTTGCGATTGGCTGGAAAAATCACATGACCTCGTTTTACATAGAACAGCGTTTCCTGTTTCAGCCTCAGTGTCTCTCAGCGTCTCGTAGGGATAGGACCTGCGTTCTGCCTGTGGCCAACAGCTCAGTGATTAGTCTATTTGCACAGAGAAACCTCTATATTAGCTGTGTCCTTCAAATTTTGTTAGATTAGGATTTGAACATTTTATGTAGTTTAGCTAGAGAATTTCTAAAGCAGATTCTACCACTGTAAATCACGGCGGTGGGAACGGGGGGGGGGGGGGGGGCGCGGCGCCGGCCGAACACAGACAAAGCTCTATCTATAAGAACACTGGATAAAGTTCACCAAGACTTAGTGTTGACTTGTAGTGGATGGATATCTTTATAATATCAGTTTGCTTATTTGAAATATTTTCTGGGATATTGGCAGCCTGACTTATCATTGGATAATACATCATTTCTAGTAAACTGCAGGTCTCTTTGTTAGATGCAAAGCTCCACTTTTATTATCAGTATACATTTCAGATAGTGTTCAATGTTACCCATTACTCTGTGGATGTTGATAATCCACCTTGCACTTAGAATTACAAACCAGCAATCTTGTAGTCAGCACAGGTTGTTTGTTGCCAAAAATACCGTTTGTATCGTACGAAAACATCACAGTTCGTTGTTTTTTGATTTTGCGCACCCCAGCACAGTTCATTGGACGCAGGCATATACGTAAATCTTAAATACAGCAATTTTCTATATTCACCACAGGTGGAATTGAAATGTGCCAAAAAAATACCGTTTATTATATCAAACAAAACATTTACGTGTTTTTTTGACTTTTTGCGCAACAGACATGATTCATTGACGCGCATCCTACGTAAATCTTAAAACAGCAATTTATATTCTCCAAGGTTGAATTGAAAGGTGCAAAAATACCGTTTATTATAACAAAACATAACAGATACGTGTTTTTTTTTTGGACTTTTGCCCAGTCCAGATTGTTGATATAGACACCTTGCAGTTAAATTTGAATCCACAAATTTTGTTCTGATTTAGAGGGATTTGAGAATAGCTGTGTTTTGCCGTCTTTTAATATAGGAGACTTCCAAAACTATTCCATACCTTTTCAAATTTTTTATTCTGAACATGGAGCGAAAATGCAGGGTGGTAAGAGAGCAAAGTAGGCGGGGTTGCACATGGAGGTAGAGGTACGAGAGAAGGTGCTCCTCGATCAGTGCTGGCCGACAACTCGCATGCCAGCGGATCGTCAGTTTGCAGGGACCGTCAGGCCTGTCATCGCTGGGTCAGGGCCTGTGAATCTAAAGTAATGAACATCGTCGCCAATCTGTCCTTCTGCGGTTAATGCAACTGCATCTAGCAGTCTTACTCCTCGCTTTCAGTCCCTCGCAAGTACCGGCCACAAATGTCGTCATCAGCATTCATCAGCATCTGTCCAACATTTGACAGCTGCCCAAATGTCAACTAGTTGTACCCATCCACTGGGATAATCATTTTCTGGAAGACCTCTTTGATGACAAAATGGCCGGTTGGGGGTCTGAAGGCATGTTAACAGATCAAGAGGCCAAAAAGATGATTTTCTCTGCTCTTACGCCACAGTTACTGATTGCCATGCCATCAGAGGAGGTGAGAAGCGGTCAATCCTGGCCCAAAAAATCCGGGCGGTCGGCCAACGCTTGTAGTGCCCCTGGTTGTAGCCCGCAGCTTCTGGATTGCAGAAAGTCAGGACGACCAAGTCACCTGTGTTGATGATGATGATGATGACGACATTGCGGATCCATCCTCGGTCGTTTCCGCAGAATTTGCTTGCCAGCGCCTTCATCACGTGGACGAGAGGATGACGATGGAGTAGTGTCAATACGGGTCCCGCCTCAAAAAGGGTGAGGGTGGTCGGCAAAAGGTCCGCTGATTATGAATTCCGCCTGCCACGGTCTGCGCTAACCCGCTCCTCGCTTATCGCCATCAAAAAGGTCCCCCAGGACCTATCAAGCCTGGCCTTCTTTGAGCAAGCCTCTGATTCACCCAGCGAGGTCATATGCCACCTTTGCCGTAAACGACAAGTAGAGGCAAGAACCTTAAGTGGTTAACCACCACCAACATGTCTAGTCATATGCAGGAATGCTTGAGTTGAAATGGAGGGAACTCTTGGCCCCAAAAAGCGCCAGACCGACGCCGGGCTCTCCAACCACTGTCACACCCTCTGTCTCGCTCCTCCTCCTCCGGCCCCACCAAAGTTCCTCAAGTGCCCATGTCTTCTCAGAGTCATGATCAGGGATTCAGCTTCGCTTCAGCCTCTCCACGTCGCTTCCGAGTACCACCAAGTACACAGAGACCCATCTACCCCTTTCCTTTCGCCGTTTGAGACCCTGCACGCTAGTACAGCGGCCCAGTCTAGCAGCCAGCCTTCTGTCTTCCCAGGTTTGGGAGCAGAGATGAAACACTTTAAACCCAATACCATCCCAAAGCCAAAAGCCTGAATGTCGGCATTGCCAGGCTTTTGGCCTTCTGGATATGTTGCCTTTCCGTCTGGTGGACACATATGGGTTCCGCCACATCTGGCCTCGCTTGCACCCAATTACAGATGCGTGCAGGGCATTTCTTTGCCAGGGAAGAAAAAGCATCCCTGACCTCCTGGCCAGCCACGTTTGTCATCTTAAAAATTTTCAAAGCGCTGTTGTCTGCATCTGTGTCCGGAGCAGTCCATCTCACCACCGACCACATGGAATGTAAGCGACGGCAAGGCCCTATACCTCTGTGACTAGCTCACTGGGTGAGCTGGGGTGAGATGTTCTCTGGGAGGTGGGTTGACGGTGGCTCTCTGGCTCGGCGCACGCTCTTCAAAACGCAGCGAGGGATGGTGCAGGGCTCTTTCCCCCAAGGGTCCTCTGGTGGCATCACGTGCCCAGAGTACACCGGCAGTGTTGAAATTAATATGCCTTGGAGGGACGTCCACAACACAGGGTCGGTGCTGTGGATGGGCTTCTAAGCAACAGAGACCGGTGCGCTGGATGGGGTGACTTAGAACTCTTGTTGCCAGGCAAGGTGGTGTGCGATAACGGGCTAAATCTGCTGGCCGCCCTTTAAGTTCGGTAGGCTGGATCTCATCCTGCCTGGCACATGTCATGAACCTTGACGTCCAGAAATTTACTAAAGTGCTACCGGGGTCTGGACGGCCTGCTGAGAGAAGGCTCGAGGTCTGAGGTATGGAGTTAGCACTTCCGCCGTTCGCACCTGCTTCCGTAACGCATGGCGGGTTAGTGATGCAGCGTCAGTTCGGGCCTCCGTCAACCGTTCTCATTGTTGACGTGGCAACACGCTGGAATTCCACCCTCCACCATGCTCCAGCGATGTGGCAGCAGCGCAATGCCATTACGCAGTAACGAGGTGACAACATGGCCTGGACCAAGCAGCCGGTATCGGACCTCGGGAGTGTTGAACACCGTGGACGTGGAGGCTAGGTGAAAGAGTGCTGCACCATCCTTGCAGAGTAGTTTTGACAGAAGCACCCAAAATGTTCAGTGGTGCGGACCAATGCCCTTGTCAGTTGAGATTGTGGTGATTTAGTTCTGGAAACGATCGTTGGACACTCTGTAACAAACAGGTCCGCCAGCGCGGAGGAGGAGACGGGACACAGATGCGGACACGGAGCCTTTCTCTCCGTCATTCAAAATCACAAGCCGACAGTTTCACAATTTGCATCGGGTCTTATTAGCAGATGTGTTCGGGGTCCAGAGTAGTGCCAAGGGGGGCATCAGCTCTCAGGGTGCTCAATCTCAGGCAAGTGAAAGGGCTGTGTTTGAAGCTGTGCCGGGATGGCATCGGGGAGGATGGTATTCCTGACAACGATGTTACCCGTCGTTCCCTGCATTGGAAAGTGTTGGCGCGAATTTGAAAGCTGAGGAGGAGTGAGGAAGATCAGTTTGCTAGTGCCCCTCGATCAAGAGGCTTGGGAAATCAAGGCTCATCTTCACATGAGTATGCTTTGGGGATGCTCATTTCCTCCAACATGATCTCGCTTTTTAAGGCCATCAAAATGAACAACAGTTACTGGGTGGCCACCCTCCTGATCACGGATACAAAAACAAAGATCAGCACTTTCCTTCCACCCACCCCAACCCCCAAATTAGAGAGTAAATGCAGGAAATGAAGACCTTGTGATTGATCAAACTGGAGACATCTGTTGCGTCTGCTTCACGTTAACCATATGTCACGGTGGCACAATATCAGCGTTCGGCCGTGACAGCAGTTAGAGTGCCAGTAGGCGTTAGCGGCAGCAGCAGGCAATGTTGGCAGAAGCCTAATGGGTGATGTCTGGCAATTCTTTGTTTACCACCTCACCAACGCATGCACATGCAGGGACACCCTCAAACACAGAGATCAGCTTAAGATCATGGTGCACGACTGATCTGCGTTAATCAACACCGATGTTTTTTGCATGTGTTCGGACCAATAGACTTTCTCTGGGTATTCCAAAATGGACTCGAATGCCCTGCGCTGGCTGTCACAGCCTTAGAGGTGTTGTCTGCCCAGCAGCCAGGCGTCATATCTGAGCTGACACCGATCAGCATAGCTGGAGGTGTCATACAGACAAAACGAATCCGGCTTTTCCACAGCATAATGTGGTATCGTTTGACTTTCATCAAGATGATTCAGGCATGGATCTTGATGATTGTTGTAGCCCCAATTGCCGAGGTTCACCGTTAGTTGCCTGTCTACTTCAAATTCCTTTTCAAACAGAAATGTGTCCTCTTGAAACTTTTTTTTTAAATGATCATTTCTTTACTGCAATTTTGATTCTCTTTTCCTAAACAGTTCTTGTTGTGGTTTTTGCTGTGAGGAGGCTGTAAAAGACAGCAAGGTTTCATGACAAACACCGTATTCCATTTTACTCACTTTTTCTTAAGTAGTTTTCGCTTTGTCATTGGTTTTGAGGTCATGTTGCTGTGTGATACAGAAATAATCATGGTCTTTGGAACAGATAATGTGGCTTCTAAGTGGAGCATTTTCTCCCTCACAATTTTTAACCGTGGCTGAGAAGTCATATTTATTAATTTTTTGGTGTCATGTGGCTGTGAGATTTACGCTATATTTATGGTCCTTTTGGAACAGAAATGTGGCTTCTAAGTGCATTTCTCCCTCACAATTTTAATAGTGGTGAGAAGTCTTTTTTATAATTTTTTGGGGTCATGTAGCTGTGTGGATACAGCAATAATTCATGGTCCTTTGTAAAACAGGAAATGTGGCTTCTAAGTGGCAATTTCTCCTCACAATTTTTAACAGTGGCTGGAAGTCATTTTTTTTTTTTTGGTCTGTGTGCTTTGAAATGCAGCAATACTACAGGTCTATTATAAAAAAATGTTGTTTCTAACAGACATTGTTCTTCACATTTGAACAAAGTGTCGCAAGGGTGAATGCTTTGGAATTTTAGGGGCATTTGTGCTTGTGACATGCAGCTATATACAGGTCCTATTCTAATAAATGTTGTTTCTAACAGACATTTGTTCTTCACAATTGACAAAGTGGCTCAAGGGTCATGCTTGAATTTTTGGGGGCATTTTGCTGTGACATGCAGCTATACTACAGGTCCTATTCTAAAAAATGTTGTTTCTAACAGACATTTGTTCTTCACAATTGACATGAGTGGCTCAAGGGTGATGGTGCTGTCAGAAACAGGAATAGGTAGGACACTGTTAATGGACACATATTGCAAATTGACTTGTTTTTGAATGATCTTTAACATAGCTATCATACCTGTATTGAGACAACCCATTTAATACAATGAAAAAAGAGAAACAAAGACATGGTGGGAATTCCATCCTATTTTAAAAATAGTGTTTTATGAATTAAAGTTTTTTTAACTAAAGAACTTTGCATGGTACAAAAGAGCTGTTAAAAAAATTCCTCTGATTTGTACAAGTGAGGTACAGGAAAACTTGACCAGTTGTAGGGTTTCGTGGACATGGTGTATGGAGCAAGGACAAGAAAAAAAGTACAGAGACCATTTCCTCCAGCACGTTGAGTAAATGAGAAAAAGAATGCCAAGATAAGGGCACCTGGTGTATCAGAGCTGTTTATACCACAGTATTTCCAAGTCGTTGCTAATGGTCCCCACTCATATTATGGAGGGGCAAGCGCTACCCAGGTATTGACTGTGTACAAGGGGAAAGGCTGGAGTTCTCACATTCGCTTCCCACTCTGCTTCAGCCGACTTTTTTTCGTTGCTGCCATCGGGGCATTTTAACCCGCGTGTTAATAGAGCGGACGCCAGCCTGGGCTTTCCCCGCACCCACTGTAACTCCGGCCCTGGGTCAGGTGGCCCAGGACGGATGTCAATGTCCAGTTCAACTAAAAAGGTGGTTGAAAGACTCCTTTTTCCGGGTTTTAAATGTGGGGGTCATGCAGGTTTGGGCCAGCGTGGCCCAGGACAGGTAAAGTCAATGTCCAGTTCAACTAAATTTTGGTTGAAAGATCCCTTTTTTCGGCACTTTTTAAATTGGGGGTCATCAGGTTTGGGGCTCATGCTGCGTTCCAGGAAGGGGTATTCAAAGTCCAGTTCAAGTAACATGATGGTTCAAATCAAAAGCCCTTTTGGCACTTTTTTAATTTTTGGGTCATGCGGTTTAAGGGTCAGGGTGGTTTAAAACGGGGTGTAAATGGCTGTGACTTTTTTTTCTGTGACTTTTTAACCCAAAGTGTTTGCCTAAGAGTTAGCACGTATCCTTTGTGTTGTGGATGTTAATTTCAGCTTCTCCAGCCCTTTTTTGGGTGTAATAATGAAGGTGTTGTTGCCTCCCCTGCTTTAATGGGCATCGCGCATAATCGTTTTTCACTATCGAAAAAAACCCTTTCGTAGCGGCCGACTATCGATCGATCTCGATAGCCAACGCAATCGCTCAACACTACTAGTGACGGATCATTTTCAACTGAACATGAAAATTGAGGCACTGCTGTAGGTCTAGAGCAAGTCTTGGGGAGGGGGATAACATTTTTCTTAAAATCTGTCATTCCCATTCCTCTTAGGCAGAAAATTCCTTTAATATTGCAGTTAACTATATATTTTTTAAAAACAGTTTTCATTTTTGAGTTGTGGTTGGATGATAAATTGAGTCTTTTTGGGAAATTTTTTTTTTTTCTTTTCTGTGATAATCGGGTTGAGAGTATGATGATAACAAGCTGTCAATACCCCTCTTATAGTCATAACCACCCACATACTTTGTGACCAAATAGGTTGTCGGAAGTCAACAACCGTGACAGGTCAGTATGATTGGTTTTAATTAGGAGTTTAATTTCATAAAGGGAAGAGCACAAATGAAGGTACTAACAGATGCCGATAATCACTTCCATGCCAACTGTTCATGAATGTCCAAAAAAGAAGCTTCCTGCTGCTTGATGCTACATTCTGCAACTTAAACTGACAGCTCTAGTACAAACTATTTATAATTTATTCATTGTTACTAATTTTATCAGTTTATGTGGCTGCTAACTTAATGAGAACTTTGCTCATACACAGCGGATAAATGACAATATCCAGTATTGAAAATGTTTGCTGTATACATCTTCTATGCAAAAAATACATTTAAAGTGAACGACTATAATCTGCAGAGAATTGCTTAACGAGTTGCACTCGATAGATCTGTATTTTTTCCAACCTTAATTACTATGTTACTATTAGTTACTTCCAGTCTAGAAATCAGGTTGCAAGCAATGGTTGACCCACCCAGGAACATGTATAAGAAATAACTCTCTGCATGTAAGTGTACAGAAAGTTATTTCTTGTATGTGATTTCAGATTATGGCAACTACAGTCCTGAATCTGAGCAGCTAAGCAGGCTGAAGAAGTGGTCTGTAGGGAGCCCACTAATAGTAAGACTGGGTAAGTATATATTTGGGGTTAAGGGCAGTTCTATCCCAGGCAAAAACTTGAAATCAATGAATCAAGCTAGCATGTAGTACAAGTCATTTAAGGGGTGTCCCAGTTTTTTTAATGAATGCTAAATGGGTGGGAGGTGCGGAAAAAGAAAAAAGCTATACCCACCATTGCTGTTTTATAGCGCTCATAAATATGCTCCCCTTTACTTCTATGCCACATTCTGTCAAACAAATGTTTCACTCCATTTCTTTACTATAGAACGTGGGCCTCTGCTAACCAATAGCACACAACAGGGAAAGTGAAAGGAGTGGATCCCAGGGCACAACTAAATAGCAGCAGCGGTGGACTGGAAGATAAGCATGCCTTTTATTTCTATTCTCCTTAACCCTGGAGTCATTTAAGATTTCTTTTAAAAAACTGGACAGCCCTTTGAGGATAGGAATACACAGCATCTGAAGTGTTTGCCAATAGCCACATAAGATGTCTGAGATGAGATTATCTGCCTCACCATGTGCATTCCCATCCATAAGCTAACGTACAGCAATTATGCTTTATTGGAAAACAAAAATTTAAACAAAACCCCAATAAAGCTTAAATTTTACTGCTTACCATCTAGAAGCATAAATGTATGCTCAATATCACAAAATGCAAATGAAACTAGAAGTTTACATACTCTATATAAAAAGACACATGCATGTTTTTCTCACTATCTGACATGAAATCAAAATAAGCCTTACCCATTTTAGGTCAATTAGCATTACCAAAATTATTTATATTTGCCAAATGCCAGAATAATGAGAGATAATTTTTTAAAGCATTTTTATTGCTTTCAAAAGTTTACAGACATTTCATTAGTATTTGGTAACATTGCCCTTAAACTTTATGACTTGGGTCAAACATTGTGGCTATCCTTCCAATAGTTGGTAGGAATTTTGGCCTATTCCTCCTGACAGACCTGGTGTAACTGAGCCATGTTTGTAGGTCGCTTTGCTCGCACCTGCCTTTTCAGATTTGCCCATAAATTTTCAATAGGATTGAGATCAGGGCTTTGCGATGGCTTCTCCAAAACATTGACTTGGTTAATCACGGGTCTTCCAGCGATATAAGTATCCAAAGATTTATTACATTGACTTGGTTATCCTGAAGCCACTTTGTAACCAGTTTGGCAGTATACTTCGGGTCATTGTCCATTTGGAAGACCCATTTCCACCCAAGCTTTAACTTCTTGGCTGAAGTCTTGAGAAGTTGCTTCAGTATTGCCCCATAATCTTCTTTCCTCATAATGCCATATATTTTGTGAAGTGCAACAGTCCTTTCTGCTGCAAAAAAAACCCACAACATGATGCTACCACCCACCCCCATGTTTCACAGTTGGGATGGTGTTCCTAGGCTCCCAAGCTTCACCTTTTTTCTTCCAAACATGATGATGGTCATTATGGCCAAACAGTTCAATTTTAGTTTCGTCAGACCACATGTCTCCAAAAATGTAGGTCTTTGTTTCTGTGTACATTTGCAAACATTAATCTGGCTTTTATATGTTTCTTTTGGAGTAATGGCTTCTTCCTGGCAGAGTGGTCTTTCAGTCCTTATTGATACAATACTCATTCCACTGTGGATAATGATACAATCTTACCAGCATCTTCACAAGGTCTTTTGCTCTTGTTCTTGGGTTGATATGCACATGTCGAACCAAAGCACATCCATCTCTGAGACACAGGTCCCGGCTCCTCCCTGAGCATTATGATGTCTGGACATTCCTATCTTGTTTGTACTTCTGTATAATTGTTTGTACAGATGAACGAGGTAACTTCAGGTATCTGGAAAGTGCACCCAAAGATGATCAAGACTTGTGCAATTCTCTTCCTGATATCTACAAGAAGAGAGAGGCCGTTTTTCAACTGTACTGACTTGCTCAGAAAATAATTCACACAATTCTCTTACACAATCTCAGAAGAATCCCCCCTCACCCCACAATATAAAATATGTACTTTATGTATCCTTTTTAAAAAAAAAAAAAAATTTATCAAAACAGCCCTTATCAATAATCACATAAATCCTATTACAGATAAATTATAACTGTCCGGAACCAACAAATTGCAGGGTAGTCCAACAGCAGCAACACAAACCCGGGATATTCACCATACGTCTAGATATAAATAAACGTTCAATGGTTTCTACTCACGGTACTGTTGTCCTCTCTTTAGGTAGAATCCCTGATATGAAAAGAATTCAGAAAAGTAATGTAGATTAGACCCAATAGTCTATCCCTACAATAATCCAGCTGAAACACCCTACAGACAAATTTGTGGTCATCGACCCTTTAAGGGTGGTCCCACTCATATTGTCGATCCCTTAAATAAACATGGTATCACCCTAAAATGGGTCAATAATGAATCCAGGAATCTGAAGAAGTACAGTAACAAATCCCGACGCATTTCCCCTATATAGTCAGGTTCATCAGGGAATCCAACAACTGCAAACAGCCATGCATGAAGTGATACCATCTCTTAACTTTGCCCAACTGTTCAGTGTTTCAGTACTTTTTGCACAACTTGCTGTTCTCTAACAAGGAGCTTAATGGCAACATTCACAACAGGTGTTTAAACCTCGAATGACCAAATAAATGTAGGAGATAACATTGAATTGGGATTTAAACAGTTCACATTTTGACATTATGAGACCAAGATAACAGCTTAAATCGATCAACGGTACTTCACCATTGCAAGACTTCAAGCAGTATGCTCTCAGACGGAAGTGGCCACTGAGCTTAGTGTCAGAGTGTCATCAGTAGGTTGCATCAGAGATACAGAGAGACTGGAAGAGTCACAGAATGGCAAAGAAGTAGATGTTCTTTGGCTACATCACACACTGATGACTGCTATATTGTAGACACTGCCCTGTGGAACCGGATGATAAATGGCACACAACTACAGACACTTTCAATATAGGTGATTGGTAACCAAGTGTCACATTTACAACAATATGGTCTGCATGCTAAATGACTAGCAAGGGTACCGAACTGCACCACCATGCACAGACATCATCGACTTGCATTAACCAGTGAGCATCTATGCTGGACGAGAGTAGGGACCAGTGGTTCTCGGTGCTGTTCAGTGATGAAAGTTGATTCATTCTGAGCAGAAATTATTGCCACCAATGATGCTAGAGATGCTATGGATCAGACAGGTCAGGTACCAGTCAGGTATTCTTGCCGGATGTCTAGCACACAGACCACGCTGATGTAAACGGTTATGAATGGTCTGATGTGACACTTGGGTGCCTCTTATCCCCCATAACTCCTTAACGACTGCCCGACGACTATAGACAGCAGGCGGTGCAGGTCGTTAGTCTGCAGTAACGTCTTTAGAACCCTAAGATGCCAGACCCATTTAAACCATATTGATAAGCTGCCAGGGAATAGATTAGTTACCTTAAATTGAAATAACTTACAACCCCTTAGATCTCATTTTAGGCACTGTAATGTCATTGTGATTCTCAACCATTCTGCAGCCCAAAGGTAGTTAGGCCTATCACAGAACCTAATGCTGCGTCATTTTTAACAGCCATATAAGCGATCTTAATTTGACTTCTAAAGATGAACATGAAATCAATGATGATCTATGAAAAGTCTAAAATAAATTCGAGACATCACATTTGAAAATCCCAGTGATGAGTATTTTCTTGACAGTTACTAATGGCTATCCAAATGTTCATTAGCCTGTTACATACCTTGTAGCTATAAAACCGTACACTCTTTACAGTATAGTATTGAGTAGTACATTAGTATTATTTAATGTCAGAGGGATGAACAACTCTCAACAATAAACCAATGTGCAACTTTTTTGGGGAAAAAACTTCAGTGAGAAAAATTTACCAGTATGTAGACCGAGTGCCAAAAAAACTTACATTTACTATGCAAACTTCATGTAATGTGTTTCAAGGATTCAGTGTTTCCCCTTCATCAAATAGAGCAGGGAAAATATTGAATCCTTGAAACGTGTTACATGCAGTTTGTTTAATAAAATTACTTTTTTTGGAGCTTTGCCTATGTACTAGTGCATTTTTCTCATTAAAGTTCTATACATAAAAAGACCATTTTTCAACCCCACGCTTTGAGGACCTAGAAGCACCAACCGAAAAATACATAGTTTGTTGTGACTTTACACAGCACTAGAATAGTGAAGAAATCAGGCGATACCTTTTAGAGGCTAACTGAGTATATTTGATAGTGAGCTTTCGAGAGGACTAGCTCTCTTCTTCAGACTGATGTTATACCACAAACTGAAAATACACATACAATTTATACACACCAGAAATGGATCTTCAAAGGATCTTAGAATTCTTAAAAATAACAAAATGCAAAATATAGGTACAGCAGTTATTTACAACCTGTCAAGAATTAAACAGTCTGGAAACTTGTGAGACGTGACGGGAGTGATCAGTAATTATTTCTCTTATCTTTATGTTTTAAATTTTTGCATTAATTTATATTCCCATTCCTTCATCTCCCTCAGAGTCTTAAAATCTCCCATTAAGACCGTTACCTGCAAATCTTCCATGGAGTGATTATCTTCAGAGAAATGTGCGGCCACTGGCAGATCAGTTCTGTTGTTGTTAATGGTGAATCTGCGTGAATTCATACGCTGGCTGAGTCTCTGCCCTGTTTCCCCCACATAGAGGCCTGTGGTAGGACATTGCATACACATAATCAGATACACCACATTGCTAGACCTGCAGGAAAATGTCCCCCTAATTCTGTGCACCTGCTGGGACTGTGGGACAGGTACACTGTCAGCAGCACTGAAAGGTGAGTAGTATAAATTATATTTCTACTCCTATATTATTTACATCTTTCCAATAAAGAGCCTCTTTTTGGTCTTTTGTTTTTTTTAGGAGAGGTGAACTTGGAATTCTTTTAAGACATATTCAAAACACAATCACATACCAGTATATTATCCATAGTACATGTTTTTAAAATGTAATCTTAAAAGGTTGAAGAGAGAAAGAAGAAAAAAAAAAAAAAAAAAAAAAAACACCAAACCTGCAAGCTGTACTCTTATAACAGCCTGTGAAAGTGGGCGTGGTACACCTTTTTTTTTTATTTATTTCATTTCTCTCTGGATAATGGAGGTCGGTTGACCCAGTGAGAGGCCTGGATTTGGCTCTATTGAGAGGTAAAGATAGCATAGGACTGCCCGACCTGAGATCACGTTGTAAGTTCGTGGGCAGCTTAAGCATTTTTTGATCAAAAATATGTGAACCAAGAGTCTCAAAGTTTGTTCATGTATGATAAATAGCATAAACTATTCAATAAGGCCCAAACTCAAATAGAAAAGTTGAAAACTCCTTATTTCATGGCTGGTGTGTTAAAACATACTAACCACATTGGTATATGTATATTTGTATCTATACACACAGGAAGTGAAATGAGTATTGAACACATCACATCAATTTTCTATGTAAATATATTTCTAATGGTGCTATTAATGTGAAATGTTCACCAATTGTCAATAACAACTCATCCAATCCACACAGGCAAATAAATCAAACCATAGATGTCCATAAATGTAGTTATGCTTAATAATGGGAAATGACATAGGGAAAAGGTATTGAACACGGTTACTGAAATTTAGTACTTCATACAAAAGCCTTTTTGATGACGACAGCTTCAAGACGCCTCCTGTGTGGAGAAAGTAGTTGCATTCATTGCTCAGGTATGATTTAGGCCCATTCTTCCACACTCTTCAAATTCTGAAAGATCTGTGAGCTCCGTCTATGAACTCTGAGATTTAGTTCCTCCCAATATCAGACTGGCCCACCAGAGGACTGGTAGATCCTCCAGTGGGCCCCAGATTCCGACACATAAACTGGCAGTATTCAACTGCATGCAGGTCCTGAGGAGATTACCCGAACTCCAAAGGCCGAAACATAGTAGTGGTGATCAGGGGCGTAACTACTGGGGTAGCAGGGGTAGCAGTTGCTACGGGGCCCCTGCGCTTAGGGGGGCCCCAGGGCAGCTGCTACCACGTCCGCTACCCCGGTATGTCGCTCCTGTGCCCGCCGGCAGTGAACATAACAGTTCACTGCAGCGGGCGGGGAGCTGAGGGGCCCGGCGCATACTGCCTCTGAACGTCCGGGCCCCCCTGGCCCGAGCGTTCAGAGGCAGCGCTGGCTGGAGCTAGCAGAACGGAGCGACGCTCGCTCCGCCCTGCTACTTCCCCTGCCGGCGCTCTGTGGTCACGTGGGCGCGCGCGGTGACGTCACATCACTGCGCCGCCCGCGCTGAGCACAGAGGCTGCAGAGAGGCTGCAGCGCTGCGCATCGGGGAAGCGTGGACCGAGGGATGTAAACTGTTTTTTATTTTACCTGCCCCTAGCCTGCCTGTACACCCCCTAGCCTGCCTATACAGCCCTCTAGGGCTACCTATACACCCCCTAGCCTGCCTGCCTATTATAGCCCCCTAGCCTGCCTGCCTATACAGCCCACTAGCCTGCCTGCCTATTACAGCCCGCTAGGGCTACCTATAAACCCCCTAGTCTGCCTGCCTATACAGCCCCCTAGGGCTACCTATACACCCCCTAGCCTGCCTGCCTATTACAGCCGCCTACCCTGCCTGCCTATACAGCCCCCTAGCCTGCCTGCCTATACAGCCCCCTAGCCTGCCTGCCTATTACAGCCTCCTAGGGCTACCTATACACCCCCTAGCCTGCCTGCCTATACAGCTCCCTAGTGAAACTTATACACCCCCTAGCCTGCCTGCCTATACAGCCCCCTAGGGCTACCTATACACCCCTAGCCTGCCTGCCTATTACAGCCCCCTAGCCTGCCTGCCTATTACAGCCCCCTAGCTGGCTGCCTATTACAGCCCCATAGTCTGCCAGCCTATTACAGCCTACTAGCCTGCCTGCCTATTACAGCCCCCTAGCCTGCCTGCCTATACACCCCCTAGCCTGCCTGCCTATTACAGCCCCCTAGCCTGCCTGCCTATACAGCCCCCTAGCCTGCCTGCCTATTACAGCCCCCTAGGGCTACCTATACACCCCCTAGCCTGCCTGCCTATACAGCTCGCTATGGTTACCTATACACCCCCTAGCCTGCCTGCCTATTACAGCCCCCTAGGGCTACCTATACACCCCCTAGCATGCCTGCCTATTACAGCCCCCTAGCCTGCCTGCCTATTACAGCCCCCTAGCTGGCCTGCCTATTACAGCCCCCTAGCCTGCCTGCCTATACAGCCCCCTAGCCTGCCTGCCTATTACAGCCCCCTAGCCTGCCTGCCTATTACAGCCCCCTAGCCTGCCTGCCTATTACAGCCCCCTAGCCTGCCTGCCTATTACAGCCCCTATCCTGCCTGCCTATACACCCCCTAGCCTGCCTGCCTATTACAGCCCACTAGCCTGCCTACCTATACAGCCCCCTAGGGCTGCCTATACACCCCCTAGCCTGCCTGCCGATTAAGCCCCCTAGCCTGCCTGTCTATACAGCCCCCTAGCCTGCCTGCCTATTACAGCCCCCTAGCCTGCCTGCCTATACAGCCCCCGAGGGCTACCTATACACCCCCTTGCCTGCCTGCCTATTACAGCCCCTAGCCTGCCTGCCTATACAGCCCCCTAGGGCTACCTATACACCCCCTAGCCTGCCTGCCTATTACAGCCCCCTAGCCTGCCTGCCTATACACCCCCTAGCCTGCCTGCCTATTACAGCCCCCTAGCCTGCCTGCCTATACAGCCCCCTAGGGCTACCTATACACCCCCTAGCCTGCCTGCCTATTACAGCCCCCTAGCCTGCCTGCCTATACAGCCCCCTAGCCTGCCTGCCTATTACAGCCCACTAGCCTGCCTACCTATACAGCCCCCTAGGGCTACCTATACACCCCCTAGCCTGCCTTCCTATTACAGCCCCCTAGCCGGCCTGCCTATACAGCCCCCTAGCCTGCCTGCCTATTACAGCCCCCTAGCCTGCCTGCCTATTACAGCCCCCTAGCCTGCCTGCCTATACACCCCCTAGCCTGCCTGCCTATACAGCCCCCTAGCCTGCCTGCCTATACAGACCCCAAGGGCTACCTATACACCCCTTAGCTGTGCTATACACCCAGCCTCTGCTATACAGCCCCCAGGCACCTTACACCCCCTAGGGCTACTATACAGCCCCTAGCCTGCTGCTATATAGCCCCTAGCCTGCCTGCCTATACAGCCCCTAGCCTGCCTTTACAGCCCCCTAGGGCTACCTATACACCCCCTACCCTGCCTGCCTATACAGCCCCTTAGCCTGCCTGCCTATACAGCCCCCTAGCCTGCCTGCCTATACAGCCCCCTAGCCTCCCTATACACCCCTAAGCCTGCCTGTACACCCCCTAAGCCTTCCTGTACACCCCCGAAGCCTGCCTGTACACCCCCCCAGGCTGCCGTGATACCCCCAGGCTGCCTATATAGCCACCTAAAGGCTGCCTATATAGCTCCAAGTCTGCCTGCCTGAATAGCCCTATTGCCATATTTTCCAACTTTTGAAATTGTAAAAGCAGGAGATTGTAGTGGGCGGCGCGCGTAGCGTAGGGGCATGGACACGCCCATCTTGTCGGTGTGCCACGCCCCTTAAAAAGCCACACCCACTCCACCTAACTGCATAACGGCTTTGGAAGAAAGCCAGGTAGATGCCCTTATAGCCAGGTAGTAGCCCCCCATAACCAGGTAGTGCCCCTTACAGGCAGGTAGATGACCCCTTGTAGCCAAGTAGATTCCCCCTTTGCTAGCCAGGTAGATGCCCCCCTCTGTTAGCCAGGTAGATGCCCCCTCTGTTGCCAGGTAGTGCCCCCTCTGTTGCCAGGTAGTTGCCCCCTCTGTTGCCAGGTAGTTGCCCCCTTTGTTAGCCAGGTAGTTCCCCCTCTGTTAGCCAGGTAGTGCCCCCATTGTTAGCCAGGTAGTGCCCCCTCTGTTGCCAGGTAGATGCCCCCATTGTTAGCCAGGTAGTGTCCCCTTTGTTAGCCAGGTAGTGCCCCCGTTGTTAGCCAGGTAGATGCCCCCATTGTTAGCCAGGTAGATGCCCCCTCTGTTGCCAGGTAGATGCCCCCATTGTTTGCCAGGTAGTGCCCCCTCTGTTGCCAGGTAGTGCCCCCTCTGTTGCCAGGTAGATGCCCCCATTGTTAGCCAGGTAGTGCCCCCTCTGTTGCCAGGTAGTGCCCCCATTGTTAGCCAGGTAGTGCCCCCATTGTTAGCCAGGTATTGCCCCTCTGTTGCCAGGTAGATGCCCCCATTGTTTGCCAGGTACTGCCCCCTCTGTTGCCAGGTAGTTGCCCAATCTGTTGCCAGGTAGTGCCCCCATTGTTAGCCAGGTAGTGCCCCCATTGTGACCCAGTAGATGCCCCCATTGTTTGCCAGGTATTGCCCTCGTTGAAGTAGCCCCCATTGTTTGCCAGGTAGTGCCCCCTCTGTTGACAGGTAGGTGCCCCCATTGTATGCCAGGTAGTGCCCTCTGTTGACAGGTAGATGCCCCCATTGTTTGCCAGGTAGTGCCCCCTCTGTTGCCAGGTGATGCCCCCATTGTTTGCCAGGTAGTGCCCCCTTTGTTTGCCAGGTAGATGCCCCCATTGTTTGCCAGGTAGTGCCCCCTCTGTTGCCAGGTGATGCCCCCATTGTTTGCCGGGTGATGCCCCATTGTTGCCAGGTGATGCCATTGTTTGCCAGGTAGTGTCCCCACTGTTGCATTGTGCCCATTGTTTGCCAGGTAGATGCCCCCTCTGTTGCCAGGTAGTGCCCCCTTTGTTGCCAGGTAGTGCCCCCCTTTGTTAGCCAGGTAGTGCCCCCATTGTTAGCCAGGTAGATGCCCCCTCTGTTGCCAGGTAGTGCCCCCTAAAGCTAATAAAAATAAAATAATAAAAGCCACTCACCTGACCAGGCTCCTGCAGCGCGGCCGCTCCGGGCGATCTCCTCAGCGTCGCAGGGAAAGTGAGTGCAGCCGCGCGTCACTCCCTCTGCGCCGCTGACCTGTATGTACGGCACACACCGGCACTGTACATACAGGGGGAGGAGGAAGCGATCCCTCCTGCCTCCTCCCTGCACAGCGAGACTCTGGGCGGGTGAAGAGGCCCCAGCGGCCGCGTCACCCCCCGGAGGGGACCGCCCGGCGGGTCCAGAGTAGCGCACCAGCGCTACTCTGTCGCCGTGGTCAGTTAAAGAGCCCCCGCTGCCTGCTGGCGGCGGGAGGAATGCCAACTCTGCCGGGGCGGCGGGGAGGGGGGACCCCAATTAGTGGGACCCCCCCGCCAAAAGCGGGAGAGTTGGCAAGTATGCCTATAGCTACCGTGAAGCCTGTCTGCCTATATAGCCCTTATAGCCCCCCTGTCTACTTATATGGGGCCCCTTTAGCTGCCTAAACCCTACCTATATGTCCCCTATAGCCCACCTAACCCCTGTCTACCTGTATGGCTCCCTATAGCTACCTAAACCCTGCCTGCCTATATAGGCACTCTATTGGCTACCTAAACCTTGCCTATTTGGGGCCCCATATATCCTATTTAAACCTGCCTGCCTAAATGGACCCCATATAGCCAGGGGGGGCAGGTGCTGGAAAAGTCAGGATTCTAAGATTTTTGTGTCTAAATCTACAGGGACAAGTGGCCGGGAGATGTCATCATGAAGGTCTGTACGGGATGCAGAACAAAGGGGAAAGTCAACGACTGGTCAGTGAGACGTCACCTGTGAGTCACAAGATGTAACTACACTGTAATCACATATGTCTGCACAGGCTGTGTACACTGATATATACCACTATATGGTCACTGTATGGTGGTTATATACAGTCTGCAGAGCCTGTGTACACTAGTATATACCACTATATGGTCACTATATGGCGGTACTGTTGGTCTTTATGTACTGATCAGTAATAATGTAGGGGCATTATTCAGTCACTATGTGGTGGTAATTTGTGGTCGTGTTCTGGCAGTATAATCAGGTCCATATGTAGTAGTGTTATTGGTAATGTTGGTCTTGGTATAGTGGATTTGTTTGGTAGCAGTATGATGGTGATATTTACCCCTTGTATTATCTACATTATCTAACAGCATGTCCTGGTACATGGTCGTGGTCAGGGAGGTGGGCGAGGAGGGGGGGTGGGGGTGGGGGGCCCCATCCAAAAGTTTGCTTTAGGGCCCCGGCTTCTCTAGTTACACCCCTGGTGGTGATATACTGAGCACGACGACTGTGTTGCTGGGTCCTAGGCCAGATGACATCACGCTCCCAGCATGAGCTCCTCCGCAGCGGAACAAGGTGAGATGAGTAACTTTTTTAAAATTTTTAACGAACAGGTGGTATGTATATACCACAGGGAGCATGTAGATACCTACAAGGGACGTATATATACCTACAGAGGGCTGTATTTACCTACAAGGTGCCTGTATATATTTGCAGGGGGCTGTCTACACCATCAGGGGGACGTATATACCTACAGGGGCATGTATATTCTTAAACAGCTTCAAACTCTCACCAGCTTCAAAAGCAACCTGAAAAACCCATTTCTTCAGGATTGCCTATAACCTACAATAACCCTGCTGCCACTGTACTACCCCACAAACATGTCTGCCCCTAACCTCCTGTCTCTTCCCTCCTCCTTGTAGATTGTAAGCCCTCGCGGGCAGGGTCCTCTCTCCTTCTGTACCAGTTGTAAGTCATTCATTTGACATATTATGTATGTGACCCCCCTCGAATGCACAGCGCCATGGAATCAATGGCGCTTTAAAATAAATGTTAATGATAATAATAAAATAATACACAGGGCTGTTTACATCTACAGGGGCATGTATTTACCTACAAGGGCTGTATATACTTACAGGGGGCTGTATACACCTACAGATGGCATGTATATACCTACAGGGAGCTGTGTTCACCTACAGGGGACTGTTTACACCTACAGGGGTGGTCTATCCTTACAGAGGGCATGTACATACCTACAGGGAACTGTATACATGTACAGGGGGCTGTATACACCTACAAGGGCCTCTTTATACCTACAGATGACATGTGTATAACTACAGGAGTCATGTGTATACCTAGAGGGGGCATATATATACCAACAGATGATATGTATACCTACACGGGGCAAGTATACATTTACAGGGGGCTGTATACATCTACAGGGGACATGTGTATACCTACAGGGGTCTGTATATACCTACTGGAGCATGTTTATACCCACAGGGGACTTGTATATACCTAGAGGGGGCTGTGTATACCTACAGGGCGCATTTGTATACCTACAGGAGGCTGTATATACCTACAGAGGGAATGTGTATATCTACAGGGAGCGGTTTATACCTACGAGGGGACATATATACTTACAGGGTGTCTACCTACTAGCAGGTGCTCTATATACCTACCTACCTACAGGAGCTTTACCTAAAGGAGATCTATATACTTAACTACAGGTGGCCTTTATATGTACAGAGGAACAACGTACCTACAGTGGCCTATGTATTTATCTACAGGGGTCTATACCTATAAGCAGTCTACCTACCTACCAAATGCGTATATACCTACTTAGAAGGAGGTATACCTATCTGCATACCTAGTCTTGGGGGTGTGCCCACCTATTATATTGGGGGACACAAAAGAAGATAAAAAGTAAATACACAAATGGGAGCCCCATAGCCATTTGGGGGCACTTTTACTGTTTTGAGACTCAAGGGGGTAATTTTTTTTTATCATTGGGGTGCTATGGATGGGGAGTTTATACAGGGGTGGAAAATTTTAGTGATGTGCTGGCAAAGTGAAGAGTCTAAGATTAGTGTTGAGCGATTATTATCGACAAAGTTGAAATCGGCAAGGTTTTTATGTTAAACAAAATTTTTCGATCACGCGATAATTTAGGTTAAAATCTGCGCATAATCTATTAATATCGCGCCATTTTCGGCGCTTCCTGTCATTTTGGCGGCCAGCAAATCAGCTTAGAGAATAGAGCAGGGTGAGCTGGGTGTGCGACGCCATGAATGGGATGTGTAGGGTTGTGATTGGCTGGAAAAATCACATGACTTCATTTTACATAGAACATCCCTTCCTGTTCAGCATCAGTGTGTGTCTGTGTCTCATAAGAGCAGGACGTGTGCTAGGTCTCTCTCAATACAGCTCAGCGAAACAGTTCTTTGTTCACACAGAGAACTATGCTTTTAGCTGTGAACATTAGAACATAGGTAGATTAGAGAATTTCAGTTTTTAGTTACTTAGGCTGAGAATTTTACAGAAGCATCTAGCGCTGTACAGCCGCGAAGGGGGGAAGGAGGGGGTGCGGGCGAACACAGACAGACAGGCTGGCAGGCTTTTGAAAGGAGTGTGGATATTGTGCAGCCCAGACCTCTGCTTTGACCCTGCATTGAAATGGGTTTTTATTAACAGTTGTTGGCCAGTTTTTGGTGAAATATTACTAATTTTGTGCACCCTTTATTTATATTAGGAAAACAGATTTTTTTCTAGAACTGCAGGGTATTTGAATAGGGGGCAAAACTCCCCTTTTTTTTAAACCTGTACATGTTTTTAATTAGGTTTTTGTTATTTTGGGCGCAGCTCATTTTTGTTTCAAAACCCACTTTGTACTTTAAAATAGAAACAGAACTTTTCTAGTCACCGCAAAGTTTTAATGGGTGAAAAAACCAAATTTTTTTTTAAACCCGTACAAAATTTTAATTTAAGGTTTTTTGTTTATTTTGGCGCGGGCCCATTTTTGTTAAAATCCCCATCTTGTACGGATTTTAAACCATACAGAAATTTGCTAGTAATTGGGTAAATTTCATAGGTGAAAAAAACCACTTTTTAATTATCAGTACACAATTTAATTACGTGTTTTTCACTTTGGGGGGCAGCCCAGTTTTGTTAAAAAGACCTATCTTGAAACTTATATTACCAAAACAGAAATTTGCTAGAAATTTGGGCAGGTGTATTTCATGGGGGCAAAACCCACCTTGATTACCTTATACATTTAAAAATGGGGTTTTTTTTTTTTTTAATTTTGGGTTCTCCCCAGAAATTGTAATAAGCCCCCTTTGTATTTAAAAATTTGAATACAGAAATTTTTAGCTATGTTGGGTTTTTTCATTGGGCAAAAACCCCGTTTGTTATCCGTAAAATTTTAAAATGGGCCTTTATTGCACTTGGTCGGGCCCTATTTTTTTTTTAAAATAGCCACGTTGTGGCGACAATTCTGAAAGAAAAATTTCTAGCAACTGTTCTCTTTTGTCCTTGCGAAAAAAAAAAACGCAATTTCTCATCGGAAATTTTTTGAATATTTTTTACCCGCGTTTGTTAAAATCTTTTTTTGGCGAGATAGCGCACTTGTAAAAATAGTTTTTTTTGAAAACTATAAATTCCTAGTCCTATTTTGGGCAGTTGAAAAATCCCAAGGACTAAAGGAAAACGCTTTTTATTTTGTCTTAGGGGTTTTTTCCACCAAACCGAAATTTCAAAAGGTTTTTTCCGCTAGAAACTTTTCGTTTCTAGTCCTACTGGCTGTATAAATTAGAGGGAATTTTAAAAATAGCTGTGATTTGCCGTCTTTTTTAAAAAGAACTGTCAAATACTCTTCCATACTTTCCCCAAATGTTTTTTCTTTCTGAACATGGAGGGGAAATGGGAGGGGGTAAACCAGAAAGAGGGGGTGAGAACATTTTGGGGGGAGAGGTACGAAAAAAGGGCCCTTTTCCCGGCGGGCGACAACACCAAAACCAGTGGGGTCCCTCGGTTGCTGGACCCAGGCCCGTCATCGCTTGGGGCAGGGCCCGGTTTTTCCTCAAATAAAAACAACCTCGCCAATCCCGTTTTTCAGTGGTTAATGCAACCTGCATCCAGCAAATCTTTCCTCCTCATCCCCCATCACGGCCCCAAATGGGCGGGGCATCAAACATCATCAGCATCCGTCCAACCCTAAGCAAGAAAACCCCCCAAAATTTAACTCCCTGTACCCTGAAGCACTTTTGATGACAGAAAGCGGTTGGGGGCAGAGGATGAATTTTTTTTCCCGCTTGAGCCCAGTTACTGATGCCCCCAAGGAGGAGAAGGAAGCCCGGGCAATCGGCAAAAAACCCGGGGGTCGCAACGCCCTTTTTTTGCCTCTTGCTTTTAGCCCCCCAGCTCCGGAAGCAAAATATCAGACTACCAATACCTGTGTTATGATGTGATGACGACATTTTCGGATCCCCAAAATGGGCTTTTCAAACAGAAAATTTCTTGCAAGCGCTTCAAAAAAATGGGCGAGGAGGAAGACATTGGGGAGTGCAGTACGGGGCCCCCCCCTCAAAAAGGGGGAGGGCGTGCAAATCTGCGAGATGAATTTCCCCCAGCCACGATCAGCGGGAAACACCGCTCCACCTTATCCCCCATCGAAAAGGTCCAGGACCTTGAACCTGGGCCTTTTTTGAGCAAGCCCTGATTCCCCCCAGCATGTCATATGCCGCCTTTTCCGTAAACGCAAAGTAGAGGCAAAAATCTTTGGGTTTTTAACCCCCACCAAAAATGTCTAGTTTAAAAAGCAGCGAAAGCATGAGTTTAAATTGAGGGAACACTTGGCCAAAAAAGGGACACCGATGGGCCCGGCTTCCAACCACGCACACCCCCCTGTCTCCCCCCCTTTCCCCCTCCCCCGCCACCAAAAAGCGTTCCTCACTGCCCATGTCTCCCCAGAGTCAGATCAAAGGGTAACCTCCGCTCAGCCTCCACCGTCGCCCGAGTACCACCACACCAAGAACCCCTCCTACCCATTCTCCTTCCACCATTTTAAAGACCTGCAAAGCCGTACAGCGGCCCCGTTTTAGCAGCCAGCCTTTTGTCTTTCCCGGTTTGGAGCCCGAAAAAAATTCTTTTAAAAAACCCCAAACCAACCCAAAAACCAAAAAACCTAATGTCGGCATTTCCCCCGGCCTTTTTGGGCCCTTTAAAAATTTTTCCTTTCCCCTCTTGGGGGACACAGATGGGTTTCCCCCACATCAAGGCCCTTGCCCCCCCAATACCAGATGCCGAAGGGAATTTTATTGCCCGAAAAACCGTCCCTTTCCCTGGGGGGGCCCCCACGGGGGTCATCTAAAATTTCAAAACGCCTTGTCTCAACTGTGTCCCCGGAAAAGTCCCCCTGACCACCGAACATGGGCTTTAAGCACGGCCCAAGGGGTGCAATATCTTTTGTGAAAACTCACTGGGTGAAAGGGCCCCCCGGGTGGATGTCCTGGGGGTGACGGTTGGGTCCCAGGGTCGGCGCAAAGCTCTTCAAAACCGCAGGATGGGGCAGGGTTCTTTCCCCCCCAAATCCCGGTTGGGTCACGTGCCCAGAGAAAACCCGGCCGGTTGAAATTATTCTGTTTTTGGAGACCGCCCACAAACAAGGGCCCGGGGCTGGGACGGGGTCTCCCCAACGAGACCCGAGCGCTGGGGTGGGTGGGCAAGAACCTTTTGCAGGCAAGGTGGTGTGCGATAAAAGGGCCCAAATTTTGCTGGCCCCCCCTTTAAAATGGTAGGGTTTGGGGCACATCCCTTGCCTTGGGACAAGTCATGAAAACCCTTTTCGTCCAGAAATTTTTCCAAAACGCTAACCCCCGGGGCTTTGGGCGCCTGCTGAGGAAGGCTGAGGTCTGAGTTCGCACTTACGCCCCTTCGCCCCTCCTTCTTTCCCTCCCGCCTGGCTGCGTTTTCAGCGTCAGCAAGGGCCCTTTCCCGCAACCGTTTTCATTGTTTATGTGGGAACACCTCCCCATGCTCCAGAGATTGTGGCAGCAGCGCAAAGCCCTTACGCAGTCGAAGTGACCCATTGGGCCCGAAGCCCGCGGTGCGGACCCGTGTTTTTTTGAGCCCCGAGAGTGGAGGGAGGGGAAAGAGCCTGCACCATCCTTGCCAGTTTTTTTAAAAAGGTCACCAAAAAGGTCAGTGCCCGGGCATTGCCCTTTCGCATGACCATTATTTGGGGGATCTTAAATTCTGGAACTTGTTGACACTCTGAAAAATCAGGGCCCCCCCCGACGGGGGAAGGGGACAGACACAGATGCGGGCCGGAGCCCCTTTTTCCCGTCAATCCACAAGGCCAGACCCGTTTTTTCAATTTTAAACGGGCCCTTTATTAGACAGTGGTTCGGGTCCAGGGGTAGTTTCAAAAGGGGGCCCCACTCCAGGGTGCATCATCTAGGCAAGTCAAGGGGTGGGGCTGGATGAAGCGGAGGGGGTATTCCCCAACCAAATGACGTTACTGACGTCCCCCGCCCTTTGGGAAAAAGGTTTGGGGTAAATTTTAGGTTTGGGGGTGGGAAATTTAGGGAAAATCAGTTTGCAGTGCCCCCTCGACCCAAAAGGCTTGGGAAATCTAAAGGCTCCATCTCTCACTTGAGTGCTTGGATTCTCCATTTCCTCCAACATGATCCTCGCATTAAGGCCATCAAAATGAACAACAGTTACTGGGTGGCTACCTTCCTGGATCCCCGGTACAAAACAAAACTCAGCACTTTCCTTCCACCCACCCAAATAGAGAGTAAAATGCAGGAAATGGAGACCTAGCTGATTGTTCAACTGGAGACATCTGTTTCGTCTTCTTCACGTCCTTCAAATGTCACGGTGGAACAACGTCAGCGACGTGACAGCAGGAGAGTGACAAGTAGCCGTAACGGCAGCAACAGGCAATGTGGCAGAAGCCTAATGGGTGACGTGTGGCAATCTTTATTTACCACCTCACCAACGCATGTAATACAGGGCACACATACAACACACAGATAGCATCCGGCTTTCCACAGATAATGTGGATCGTTTGACTTTCATCAAGATGAATCAATCATGGATCTCTGATGATGTTGTGGCCCCAATTGCCAAGGTCACCGATTAGTTGCCGGTCTACTTCACATTCCTTTTCAAACAGAAATGGTCCTCTTTAAAACTTTTTTTTTAAATGATCCTTTCTTACTGCAATTTTTATTCTCAGTTCCCAAATGTTCATTTTGATGGTTTTGCTGTGAGAGGACTGTAAAAGACACCAAGGTTTCATGACAAAACCGTATTCCATTTACTCACTTCATCTTTAGAATTTTTTGCATTGTCAATGGTTTTGGGGTCATGTTGCTGTGAGACACAGCTATAATCATGGTCTTTTGGAACAGAAATGTGGCTTCTAAGTGGCATTTCTCCATCACATGTAGGTTACCCAGGACAGGTATAGTCAATGTACAGTTCAACTAAAATGGTGGTTGAAAGACTCCTTTTTCCGGCAATTTTTAAATCTGGGGGTCAGACAGGTTTAATGGTCATACTGTGGTACAGAACAGGTATAGTCTATGTCCAGTGAAACTAAAATGGTGGTTCAAAGACTCCTTTTTCAGGCACTTTTTAAATCTGTGGGTCATGCAGGTTTGAGGCTCATGCTGTGGCCCAGGACAGATATAGTCAATGTCCAGTTCAACTAAAATGGTGGTTGAAAGACTCCTGTTTCCGGCACTTTTTAATCTGTGGGTCATTCAGGTTTGGGGCTCATGCTGTGGCCCAGGACAGATATAGTTCAAAGACTCCTTTTTCCGGCACTTTTTAACTCTGGGGGTAAGACAGGGGGTGGTATTTTTCAGTCACTATGTGGTAGTGATGTGTGGTGGTATTATTCAGCTTGTATGTGATGGTGATATGTGTTCATGGTGTGGTGGTATTATACAGTCACTATATGGTTGTGATATGTGGTTATAATGTGGGGGTATTTAGTTTTAGTGGGATTTTTAGTAATATTTCTTTTGGATTATGGTATTTGTAAATTATGGTGGAAAATAAGTAACTGGTCACCTACAAACAAGCAAGATTTCTGGCTCTCACAGACCTTTAACTTCTCTAAGAGGCTCCTCTGTCGTCCAACATTAACCTGTAGTAATGTTACCTGTTTGAACTCCACAACATCAAACAGTTACACTCCAAACTCCACTATGGTGAAGACCAAAGAGCTGTCGAAGGACACCAGAAACAAAATTGTAGCCCTGCACTAGGCTAGGAAGACTAAATCTGCAATAGGCAAGCAGCTTCGTGTGAAGAAATTAACTGTGGGAGCAATAATTAGAAAATGGAAGACATACAAGACCATTGATCATTTCCCTAGATCTGGAGTTCCAAGCAAGATCTCACCCCATGTTGTCAAAATGATCACAAGAACGGTGAGCAAAAATCCCAGAACCACAAGAGGGGACCTAGTGAATGACCTGCAGAGAGCTGGGACCAATGGAACAAAGGCTACCATCAGTAACACACTACCCCCAGGAACTCAGATCCTGCAGTGCCAGATCTGTTCCCCTGCTCAAGCCAGTAAATGTCCGGGCTCACCTGAAGTTTGATAGAGAGCATTTGGATGATCCATAAGAGTATTGGGAGAATGTCATATGGTCAGATGAAACCAAAGTAGAACTGTTTGGTAGAAACACAACTCGTCGTGTTTGGAGGAGAGAGAATATGTAATGGCTCATGCTGCGGTCCGACTCCCAGGCCGCAAGCATGTCCGTACCCGGCTGCTGGTCATCCCCGCCCCGCACCCAGGGATGCTGTTTGCTCACCTGCTCCTGTCCTGCTTCCTCCTCAGCAGGTGCAAAACCTCTGCATCTTCCTCCCCACTAGAGGTGCGCGCAAATCAGTTCCCTGCATTTAAAGGGCCAGTGCGCAACAGGTA
Organism: Phyllomedusa bahiana; assembly: GCA_025379985.1. Lineage (NCBI taxonomy): Eukaryota > Metazoa > Chordata > Amphibia > Anura > Hylidae > Phyllomedusa > Phyllomedusa bahiana. The sequence continues at coordinate 62,439 of JAODAL010014998.1, forward strand.
ATATTGCTCCTCCAATCTCATTCTTGCAGGAGCTTCTTAAGGGCACCACTTCCTGCTCTCTGCACCCAGTTGTTGGTGTCCATTCATTGTGTTTGCTTTGCATACGCCTTCCTACATTCTCTGCCATTACCTGCATCCGTTTGCTACCTGCCTCCGTTTATCTGCTTTCATCGCTCCAGCCGTACCTGCCTGTCTTCCTCTCTGTGTTCTGGCCTGTTCCGTGCATACCACTTCAGCTGTCACCGCTGGGGCCTACATCAAGGGTAGCGACCTGGGGGTTACCCTGCAGCTAAGTCCTTCTCGCTTTGCGGCGGGCGCCGGTGAAGACAAGGGGCCCCTTAGACTCCGTTCCTCGGTGTAGGCTACGCCAACTCCCTGCGGTGACCTGTGGATCCACTATTCTCTCCACTGAGTTCGTGACAGAATGCTGAGTTGCAACCAAAGAACATCATACCTACTGTGAAGCATGGGGACGGCAACATCATGCTTTGGGGCTGTTTCTCTGCAAATTGACCAGGACGACTGATCCGTGTACATGAAAGAATGAATGGGGCCATGCATTGTGAGATTTTGAGTGCAAACATCCTTCCATCAGCAAGGGCATTGAAGATGAAACATGGCCGGGTCTTTCAGCATGACAATGATCCCAAGCACACCACCAGGGCAATGAAGGAGTGGCTTCGTAATTAGTATTTCAAGGTCCTGGAGTGGCCTAGCCAGTCTCTAGATCTCAACCCCATAGAAAACCTTTGGAGGGAGTTGAATGTCCGTGTTGCCCCACAACAGCCCCAAAACATCACTGTTCTATAGGAGATCTGCATGGAGGAATAGGCCAACATACCAGCAATAGTGTGTGCCAACCTTGTGAAGACTTACAGAAAACGTTTGACCTCTGTCATTGCCAACAAAGGATATATAACAAAGTATTGAGATGAACTTTTGTTATTGACCAAATAAATATTTTCCACCATAATTTACAAATAAATTTTTTCCAAATCAGACAATGTGATTTCCTGGATTTGTATTCTTATTGTGACTCTCATAGTTGAGGTCTACCTATGATGTCAATTACAGGCCTCTCTTATCTTTTTGAGTGGGAGAACTTGCACACTTGGTGGCTGACTAAATACTTTTTTCCCCAAATAATATATAATATTTTAATATATATATATATATATATATATATATATATATATACATTGTGGCAGACCGACCTCAGACGGTCGCAGGATTCTGCCACTAGGTGGCGTACAGCAGGAGATCTGCTGCCGACGTGCCACTGAAATCCTGGATTCGGTGGGCGAAGGCAACCATTTGGCGTCAGTAACCATAGGTTACTGACATGTGTATCTAGTATGGCTGCTTTGCAGCTTGTGATGGGTTGCCTTTCCCGGGACGGTCACAGTTGGGTGGGAGGCCGTCCCCACGTTCCAGGCCAGGTTCGGTTCCAGGATTTACCAGGCCTATAAAAAGCCTGCTGCTCCAGGTAATCGGGGGGCGTGGTTGCTGCCAGAACCTGGAGCAGCACTGGAGCTGGAGAGAGAGGCTCCCCAGAGGCTTGGAAGAAGCCGGGACCCAGCAGGAGACTGGGAGAAAGTGTTTTGGTGAGACTGGACGTTAGGTCCTGTTCACATGTGAGAGAGGGACTCTTTACACATGTGTAGTTAGTGGCCAGACTGCCAAGGTTTTGTTTTATGTATGTTTTTCTTCTATAAACTGTGCCTTAATAAAACTGGCTCAAGCCAGGATAAACAGAAGACCTGTGTCAGAGTGCCATCTGTCTTACCAAGGACGGCGATCCTGCGAGCTGAATACCCCCGGGCCGAGCCAAGATGGCGGCCGAAGGTATGTGAGTTGTCACATATGGTGGAGGCATGCAAATGGCATTATTGGCACTAACCAGCAAGATTGGCGCACTACACAAGCTGACGTGTGCACAAAGGTTTGCAGAGAAATGCTGCAGTTTGCATAGGACTGCTACTGTTTACATGGGACCTCTGCAAGATAGCTCATTTGAGCAAGGATTGTCTGGATAGTGACACACCCGCAAACAGACTGTTGTTGATTTTTTTTTTCCCTTGCTGCCATGGGTAAGCACCGTGCTATGAGGAAAATGACTGCTGGGGAGGATATAGTGGCTTGCCTTGCGGCCTTCGAGCGGTTTGCCGTCCGCCAGAAACTGCCAGCAGACAAGTGGGTAGATATCCTCGGGCCATATCTCACTGGAAAACCCTAGAGAGTCTATTGTGGCTTGCCACTTGAGGAAACCAGTTACCTCAAGGTAAAGGATATGATTCTGGCATTGATGGGGTTAAGTCCTGAGCAGAGGGAGGCTGCTGCCCCAGTCCAGCAGAGGAAGCCAGAAAAGTTGCAGCCCCAAACCATGGAGTCCCACACGGGTGGAGTCTCAGTCCTGGCTGACATGGACAGACAGCAAGAGATGCCAGTAAAGACCCTGGAGTTGCGAGTGGGTGGGATTCCACTGGGGGTTGATCTAGATTCTCAGCAAAAGGTCTCCAGAGTACACCCGGACATTATCCCATTTGTGAAGGGCCGACCAGAACCTGGTAAGACTGTGGAACTGCATTTTGACACCTGTTGTGGATCTGCCAACCATGTCCTGGAGATATGCGAGGACCTCCCTGTGGAGTTTATACTGGGCAGAGACTTTCTCTATTTCTGCCAGTTGTGGGGTGCAGAAAGTGCACCAGATGGAGCCGGTGGCTTTTCCTGGGACGCGTCCCCTGCAGACAGTGCTGTGCCATGGCCCAAGAGGGAAGAGTCACAGTTGTCAGCTGTGGAAGATGGACTGGTAAAGTCTATTGAACTCTGTGTTCGGGACATGTGCCTAACAGTATTTGCTGTGTTGCCTGAGGGAGATGGTACCACCTCGGCTACTTCAAGGGTTATACCTGCTGTGCCTGTGGCAAATGCTAACTATGGGTTAAATATAAGTGTAAACCATAGCTATGCCACACAGCCTGAGCCGGGGGATGTTAGCTGGGGCACAAGGTCAGCTCCAGTTACTGCATCACTGTGTGAACAAGTGGCTAGAGGTGCTGTAGCAGAGAGCAGCTCAGGTCTGCCCCTGGAGGTCATGGCTGTCAGAGCTATGGTTGAAGTAAATGCAGAGTGTGAATTTGCTTCTAAAGAAATGGCAGCCCCAGCTGTAGAGCAGACTAGCGCAAGTGCGCCCCTAGAGGTTGTGATTCTCAGTGCTGGGAGTAGTGCAGAGGATGTGTGTTTTGTGGTGGATGACCATCTGGAGAAATGTGTTACCACTACAGGCCCAGATGGAGCTAATGGGGTTGCCCCTAGCAACAAGGTTCCCACTGCATCTCCTGCTGGAAAAGCTTGTGAGTATGAGGGCCAGGCAGCTGTGTGTGAAGTGTCTGGTTTCCAGTCAGTAAATGTTTGTACCCATGACCCCAGCGCACTGTGTGTATGGGATGGTAACGTGCAAGTTGCAGGTGTGTCCCTAGTGGTTATGGCTGGTAATAGCACAATGTGTGCAGGTGCGGTATGTCTGGGAATTGATTGCAGTCCTGAGAGTTGTGCTGTTAATGCAGCTTCCTGCGGAGCTGATGTGGTCGCCAGTAGCAATCAGGTGCGCTTTGCTGGTGTGGAAAAGGTGATGGAGTTGCCTGGTGTGAACACGGCCTGTACATTGCCTGGAAGGGGGAAGTCAAACCCTGGATATGAGGACTCTGCTACCATGCATGAAGAGACTATGAGTGTGAATGTACTGGTTAGTTACCAAGGGGAAAAAACCCTCTGTGAAGAGTCTCAGTTGCAGGATGGGAGTGGATGCTGTAGTGTGTCAGTGCTACAGAGTACTGATGATGTTGATTATTCAAATGGGAGTGATGAAAATACGTTTGAAAAAAAAATGTGTGCCCAGGCAGATTATGTGTGCATCCTCGATGAGTGTATTACAGAGAAGTTTATCTGTGATGAAAATCCATATTGTGACCCTGCAGGGATTGAAGAGAAAGATCGTGCTGATACCTGTAGTGCACCTGAAGTTACATGCCCCAGTGGTGGCTATATATCCAGTAGCTTTTACTGCATTGGTCAGAAAGACTGCAGTGACGGTAGTGAGGAAAAATGTGAGCCGCTATACCCAGAGGAGGGGGATGTAGGCTCAAGCGCTCGTGAGGGGCAGGTCAGTATGTTTGACCCCTCAGATGGTAAGGCAATCCCCAGTAAGGAAACGGAGGTAAATGGCAAGGGTTTCCTATGTGTAGTGGTTGTCAGCAGTGCCCCAGAGGTAACTATCAGGCATCCAGAGAGTTCTTCCTTGGAGAGAGTTGCAGGGGATGTGGAGGAAATGTCTCCATATGTTACTGCAGTAATGTCTGAACAGCGTTCTAAGAGATGTGCTCTGTCTGCCCGGTCTGAGCAGGTAAATCCTGACATAAATGATGAGGTTGGTGTGGTTACTGAGCATGTTCACTGTAAACTTTCTGAGATGGGGAACACCTCTCAGATGTTTGTTGCTAGCACCAATACCCAGGTAATAGAGAAGTCCGTAGACCATGTACAGGGTTCTGGTGTTGACTCTGGTGGGTTGGGTGCATTTGATAGTGGGCCAGACACAGGAATAGTCCTGATGGACGCTAAGATTTCTACCAGGGTGATGGGTACAGCAGATATTGAGGAAGTATCTCACCAGTGTGATGTGTTAAGTGAGTTGCTAGACACAGCAGAGGAGAAGGTGTGCTTAAAACCTAGTGAGATACAGATGAGGATGAAGGAGTCCTCAGACACTATTGAAGTAGCTGGTAATATACATGACCAAGCTTCCCTAGAGTTTGTCAGTGGAGACCTTCGCAATGCTAGCTTGCATACAGAATGTGGTGACATCTTTATTACAGGGCATGTATGGTTTGGGTCACCTTTAGTAAGTGTAACTGACATCACAGGTCAGGAGTTGGTAAATGAGGATCAGAGTCCTTGTGATGGGGAGAAGTCTGAATCCTATCGTGGTATTTTAGATCCAGAGCTACAAGTCGGTGACAAAAACGGTATGGGAAGGTCCCAAAGGGAAAATATGGTGTCGCCCCTGAAAGATGAAGAGTCACAGGAATTGTGTGAGATGGCTACACTGTGTAAGTGTTTTGACCCCGGAGGAAAGGTTGTGCATGGTGAGAAAGACCTGCGGCCTTTAACAAACGGGGGGGTATGTGGCAGACCGACCTCAGACTGTCGCAGGATTCTGCCACTAGGTGGCATACAGCAGGAGATCTGCTGTCGACGTGCCACTGAAATCCTGGATTCGGTGGGGGAAGGCAACCATTTGGCGTCGGGTAACCATAGGTTACTGACATGTGTATCTAGTATGGCTGCTTTGCAGCTTGTGATGGGTTGCCTTTCCCGGGACAGTCACAGCGTTGGGTGGGAGGCCGTCCCCACGTTCCAGGCCAGGTTCGGTTCCAGGATTTACCAGGCCTATAAAAAGCCTGCTGCTCCAGGTAATCGGGGGGTGTGGTTGCTGCCAGAACCTGGAGCAGCACTGGAGCTGGAGAGAGAGGCTCTGGCCCCCCAGAGGCTTGGAAGAAGCCGGGACCCAGCGGGAGACTGGGAGAAAGTGTTTTTGTGAGACTGGACGTTAGGTCCTGTTCACATGTGAGAGAGGGACTCTTTACACATGTGTAGTTAGTGGCCAGACGGCCGAGGTTTTGTTTTATGTATGTTTTTCTTCTATACACTGTGCCTTAATAAAACTGGCTCAAGCCAGGATAAACAGAAGACCTGTATCAGAGTGCCATCTGTCTTACCAAGGATGGCGATCCTGCGAGCTGAATACCCCCGGGCCGAGCCAAGATGGCGGCCGCAGGTATGTGAGTTGTCACAATATATATATATATATATATATATATATATATATATATATATATATATATATATATATATATATACTAACAGTGTTGTTAGTAATGTTCCCCCTCCCATCCTTCGATTGTGAGATGAGGAATTTTCAAGTCTTTTAATTTAGTTTGGACCTTATTGAATAGTGGTTCATAATTTACACAATGTAGTTGTATTCACTGGGAGAGACATTATTTAAAGGGGTGTTTCGAGATGAACGGGCCAGCCACCTGGACAGAATGAGAGCATCACAGAGGTGATAGAACACCCTTTTAACTTTGTAGATATTGTGGATATGGTCCAAAAAGACTCTGATTTACCCTGAAATTTGATACCTTGAAATATATTTACTTAGAAAACTGGTGAAATCTTCAATACTTATTTCACCCGCTGTATTTATAGCATTAAAAGTATTCCAATTGCAAGTAAAAACAGCTCTTTATTACAATTAAGTAGATCCTTACTAATTTTCTGCGGAATCCGAGGAATCATCACATCAGAGGTAAGGACCAGATCTCACCCAAAAAATCGGTCACACTAACGAAACAATATTCGGTGGACATGGACCAAATAAAACTTGAATGTTACTTAAATTATTACTAAAAATGCGGCAATTTCAGTAACGAATAAAAACAAAAACCAGGTGCCATTAACAGCACTCCTTCGATTATGTTGAACAGGCATAGAAATTCCGGAATTAAATGGACGAGATGTAGTAAAGTCGCAGATACATCACTATATAGACAAATTACAATAAATAAAAGAAAAATATAAGGGAATAAAACAAATATAGTTATCACTAATTAGTCCCAGTACTATGCCCTTTCTAACAAAAAGCATCCTCATCGTCTTGACAAGACTGGCTTCACACAGAAACCCTGGTAATTCCCACAATGGCTCTAGCTTGCTCCTAATGTGTTTCTTTCCCTAATAAATTTGAATTTTTCAGGGGAAACAAAGTTAGGGTATAATATAGCAAAATAAAGGAGACGTTAAAGAAGTGTCTGTCTAATCTACCATACTGTGGGAAGTACTGCTGTACCTGATTTCCAAAGGGACATTAGTGGTCTAAGGAAAGGAAATGCCTTTTGCGGCATCTCCCATGTTGTTAAGATGCCTGCTTTGGCATTCTAAACAAGGGCCGGGTTGAAAACCCAGATTGCCTCAGAATTACAAAAGAAGTGTGATATAGTCTTTGCTTTACCAGAAACTGTATATATATATATATTTTTTTTTAATATTCAGCTGTCCAGGCTTTCATTGGCAGATGCATCTAAGAAATTCAGGCAGTTAGTATGGAGCTATATTAACTTATACTTATTTTAATGGGTCGACCACAAAATGCATCACATCTCATTAGCCCATTACCAAAGGTATTATATGGAGGTAGCAAAGATTGCTTGGCAGAGACAGCTTACTTTAGATAAATATCTTTTTCTCAGAAGCCATTAAAAATCATTGAAAAGGTTGGGATAAAGTTATATGCCACAGGTATGATTATGTGATAAATGCCAAGTTAAGATGAATGAAAACTACTCCCGGTACTTATTTGAACACAGGGACAAAATCTCTTTCCTCTGACACTACCTTCTCCAGTTCCATCTAATCACCCTATATACTCGAGTATAAATCGCGTCTTTACAATACATGAAAAAAACTTTGAGGTTCTTAGTTCACATGTTTTGATCAAAAATGTATAAGCCATCCCCGACTTTCAACGCATACAGCTGACACTTGAGTCATCCATTGGGTTACGGGTGCTGCAATGGCCCGGTCGCTGTATGCGCCTTCCTCTGGGAGTGCACACCCGTCGGCGTCCAGGCACTGCCATGACCCGGATGCCGGCGGTGATTTCTTCAGCTGTATGTGCTTCCTCTGGGAACGCATACAGCTGAAGATACTATTGCAGAGCAGAGAGCGAGCTTTGGGCCAAAGTAAAATTGAACTCCAATTTGAGTGCTTCAATTCTGGTTGATCCAAATGTATTTTTGAAAAAAACTCGACCATACCCCTAACCCTAAATTGAAGTTAGGATTATGGAATTAACTGGTCTGCTTTGCTTAAATTATACTTGTTGTCTCTGGCCCCACAGTGCCCAGAGGTCTCCCTTCTTGTCCAATGTCTCTTTAGGGTGTTGCGATGTGAGTTGGACTGAATATTATGTTGGAAGTGAGAGCTCAAGTGCTGCGGGACCTTAGGCGATAGGGACGTTTAAATTAAGCCATATAGATCAATTAAAATTCCTAACCATAACCACAAATCAGGGTTAGGTATATGGTCAGGATTAAGGCTAGACTAGGGTTAGGTTCATAGTGCAAAAATTTGGATTGAGATATCCCAATTAAAAATCTTTCAGTTCAGTTGAACTTGTGTCAATCCGAACTGGAACAGTCTCAAGCAACACTGTCTGCTTGTCTGACACTGCTGATACTTGCGTCAATGACATTATGAAATTTGAGTTTCTATTTAAAAGAGATTTAAAAAACAGGATCACAGGCGTTAAAGAAAAGAAAACACTGAGCATGCCTTTTCCCATGCTCTTTGGAAAAGTTTCTTATAACAACCATTAAGAGCCACATGTATGAAAACTGTTGAGGTCTAAATTTCACTTTGTTGCCCATAGCAACGAATCAGAGTGCTCCTTTCATTTCATATAGTGCTCTGGAAAAATTAGATGGGCGCTCTGATTGGTTGCTATGGGCAACAAAGTGAGTTTTAGACCTTGACAGTTTTCATACATGTGGCCCTAAGTGTCCAGATCTTTCTTTTCAGAGATTTTAAAAGGATCAAAAGTGAAATGTGATACATTTTTAAGGAAAACTTTTACTTATATTTCTTCACAAATCTTCAGTAAGTTATTTTCCGACCTACTTTTCTTATGTCCAGGTTTTTGCAAAGCAACTGTCTTGAACTGATGTTGCATCATTTCAGGCAGATGACTTCAACCATAATCATGTAAAGAAAACAGAACAAAAAGTATTTGTAAAGAAAGTTTCAAAAAAGTTTCAGCATATGTTAAGTATTTTAAAAAAATAATGTAACACATTCCATGTTTCTTCCATTTCTATAAAAGAGGAAATAATGTCTTGTAGGTTGTTTCCTTTTTTACATAATGTAGCATATTCATAGGCTCTGTATTACATATTTCAAGAGGCAAAAGTTTTAATTGTCTTAGAATAGAGGCCTTAGCCATCTGATCCCCTTATATAAAGGGCATTTTTTTTTTAATTTAAGGCTTAATCTCGAGTACTCACTACCAACACATAATATTTTTTGGGATTTATGTATATACAATAGTGCTTTAAGCAGCTGCATTTTTCAAGTGTGGCACAATTTCAATTCATAGTTCTGCATTATTTTTTCATATTTCTTATTCAGAAGGAAAAAAGAAGAAAGCAAAGCAGATTGGAACCTTTCCAGAGAATGAAAGCATTTAGATGAATTTTAGTAATATGGATAGAAATGTCATATCTACATTTTATGTCATATTGTGCCCTTGAATAATTGATGCTTTTTAATTGGTTTTCAGGATTCTGACTTTATATTTAACATACATACACCGATGAGCCAGAACATTAAAATCACTGACAGATGAAGGGAAAAACATTATCTCGTGACAATGGCACCTGTCATAAGTTAGGCTCTATTAGTGAAAAATCAGTTGTTAAAACTGATGTGCTAGACTTTGACAAAGGCCATATTGTAATGGCTAGAGGAATGGCTCACGGCAGCTGTAAAACAACAGGAAAAATAGGCAATTGTTAAGCTCTTAATAAGTGTGATGGCTAGAAAACTGTGAAAAAACTTTGAGACTCTTCTTTAGGGATTTCCACGTAGTGTATTGTCCTTTTTGCAGTAGTGTGCCGCTGGCGGCGGTCTGTGTGTGTACATGTATAATTACATGTGTGCCGCAGCCCTGCCAGTGGCACCCAGGTTTGCATACGTTTTTTCAGAAATGTTTTTGTGTGCAGAAACATATGTTATACTTGGTGTACATTGATTTTAACCTATATGGGAAGGAAGGGGTGCTTCCATTTTGGGTTTCTGTCCCCGCCCACTCTCACAGGCTGTCATAAGAAGGGCAGCTTGCAGGTTGGGTGTTTTTTTTATTTTTTCTCTCTGAATAATGGAGGTCGGTGACCCAGTGAGAGGCCTGATTGGCTCGATTGAGAGGTAAAGATAGCATAGAACTGCCCAATTTTAAGATCACGTTGAAAGTCGTGGGCAGCTTAAACATCTTTTGATCAAAATATGTGGACCGAGAGTCTCAAAGTTTTTTCATGTAGGCTAGACAACTGTATCTCTAAAAAAACATGTCTTATGTATGGTGTCCACTATGAAGAAAAAGTGATGAATCAGTGATGGGGACTTCAGCAACCAAGGTTCATGGATGCATGGGGAAATAATAAGAGAGTCTCAGAGTGAAGCTTTTATAGTCCATATTACTAAAAAGGTTAATGCTGTTAGACAAAAAGGGTCAGAACACATAAGAACCTATTTATTAAAACTGACAGTATGACTCTTTGTTGCCCTTAGCAACCAGTCAGAGCTCAGCTTTCCCTCCTTATACTGGCTTCAAAAAATGAAAGCTTATCTCTGATTGGTTGCTGTCAGCAAAAAAAAAAAAAAGTCAATCTTACTGTTTGACAGTTTTGATAAATGAGTCCCACAGTGTATTGCATGGGGGAGCACATAAATGCAGACCGTTAAGAGTATCGATGCACACCAGATCCACCGCTGATAGCACCTATCATCGGCATGGGAGCATCAAAGTTGGACAAAGCAGCAATAAACTGATTTGGTAAATAATTTTTTTATATCATGAAGACAGTTGATTGACAAAGGGAGGCACTATGAAAAGAATGCAAGCCAGTGGAGGCTTTTTGATGCTCTGGGACACATAGGGCTATGTCTACACATTTGAGGTTAAAAGACCATTAATGTATTTTAACATCACCATACCATGTTTTTTTGGTGCAGGTTTGCGCACAAATCCGCAGTTAGCTTTTGGATTTGCCGCAGGCCCAGTATATTGACCATACAGGAATCCGACAGAAAGCCATCGGAAGATAGAACGTATTCCATCTTCCAACAGAAGTCCAGCAGTTTAGAAATCCGACAGTAAATAAATCCATGCTGTATAGACTACAGCACGTATTTGCTATTACGGTCTATGGGGAACTGGTTACAATCGGATTTTCAGCGGATTCTAAAAACTGAATCCTCAAAAAATCTATCCAGAAACCACTGCTATGTAGACATAGCCTAGATGTTACTTTGACATTATCTAAATAGACTTTTTGCAGACCATGTGCATTTCATGGTAACCGTATCCCGTATAACCGTATCCCCTAATGCCTAGTTTCCAATTTCAGCAGGAGTGAGCCCTACTTCACTACAGAACTGGTGTAGGAAAGGTTTGAGAAACCTAATAAAAAGTTCGAAGCTTGCCCTGCAAATTTCCAATATCTCAATCCACTAAAGCATCTTTGGGGTGTGATAGAATAACAAATCTGATCAATGGGGGCCCACCTCTTGACCTAAAAGACCTGTAGGTGTCACCTTAGTGACACCTTTAGGGCTCTTAAGAAGAGGAAATTTTAACAGGTTTAACAGGTTTCAGCGGCACAAAGGAGACCTAATCTATAATAGGCGTTAATATTATGGTGCTGGTGTTCTTGTGTGATGCATCTGCTTTTGACTTGTAGCTGTTTTATTCTACTGAAAAGGAAGTTGGCAATTGCTCTGTGCAGATGGACCTTTTGTGTTGAGAAAATTGTTAGCCAGCAAAGAGCTTTAATTCTCTTTAACTTTATAGACCATTTTCTTTCTTAAGTATTGTGTTTCTCTTCTGAACAGTTTTTTTTTTTTTTTATAACAAAGCTGTAAAAATAAATATCCAACGCCAGCATAGCTGATAATTTTTTAACACCCTTTCTTGCTGGTTTATGATTACTTTTTCTTTGTAAATATTACAGTGAACAATTTCAGAGTTGTTTTAATTACTTAAAGAGATCTATCACCATCACGCACGCACACAAAATTTATAGTAGATGAAATTATAAGACTTGTATATATATAAAAAATACGATTGCGCTCTGTTAGCTGTATAATGTGACAACTTAATCACAAGCAGTCCCCAAATAATCAAATTCCAAAATATGCAACCCCCATGCAAATAGTATAAAACAGTGTAAAACACACCTGTAATAGTGCAACCACTTCCCCAGAGATCTCACTGATGCTCACATCAGCCCGGAACCTCGCGCCAATCCCGGTGTCGGGCCACTTCAATCTTCAGTTGGTGGATTTGTCAGAAATAATATATAAAAACATACAAACAGTGTGGTGTGTTCACCGCTAATACGCTCCGGCCGGCAGCGTGCGGGATCCACACATACAGGCTAACAGACTAGAGTGACGTCACTAAGGCTGTAGCTAACGAAAGCCGAGCAGGCATACAAGACCTACGCGTTTCAGAGAATAACGATCTCCTTCATCAGGGTATAATGCCTGGCTTAGTCTGGGCCTTATATCTATTCCACACCCTGTTTGTTACAGATGATGTTACTTAATAGACAATCAAGAATACATTTCCCTAACCTTTAATATATTCTACCTCATAAAACAAAAATAATAAATACAATAAATAATGCTGCAATGAAAAACAACAATATGCACATTAATGTGCAAAGGATTAAAACAATCACTGGAATGCTGTCCCCATTTAAAATCCCAAGGGAAAAAAGGAAAAAGAGGGGAGAGAGAAAGAGAGAAAAATTTTCAGATTTTTTTTTCTTTTTTTTTTTTAAACAAACAACCTTAAAACGCAAATAGTTCAATATCTGAACTCAAACCATTTGGTATTTGTGAATTCAAATTGAAAATCCACCTTGTTTCTGCTCTGGACATCTTATTAGATCACCCTTTCGCCAGTCCAGTTTCACACTCTCGATGCCAAAAAAGACAGTATTTTCTAATGAACTTTGATGTAGAACTTTAAAGTGTTTTTATAATGGGTGTCCCAGATAGCCTCTTCTTATATTGTATACATGCTCCCTCATGCGGGTGGCTAATGATCGTTTAGTTCTGCCCACATATATTTTTCCGCATGGGCACTTTATAGCATATATTATGCCTTTTGATTGACAGGTTATGAAGTGTTTTATTTCAAACCTTTCCATTCCATTACAGAATTCTACCATTTTGTTTTTACTACCGTAACATTTTCCGCACATAAAGGATTTTTTTCCATGCGGAAAATGTTACGGTTGTAAAAACTGTAATATGAGTAGTAAAAACAAAATGGTAGAATTCTGCAATGGAATGGAAAGGTTTGAAATAAAACACTTCATAACCTGTCAATCAAAAGGCATAATATATGCTATAAAGTGCCCATGCGGAAAAATATATGTGGGCAGAACTAAACGTTCATTAGCCACCCGCATGAGGGAGCATGTATACAATATAAGAAGAGGCTATCTGGGACACCCATTATAAAAACACTTTAAAGTTCTACATCAAAGTTCATTAGAAAATACTGTCTTTTTTGGCATCGAGAGTGTGAAACTGGACTGGCGAAAGGGTGATCTAATAAGTAAGATGTCCAGAGCAGAAACAAGGTGGATTTTCAATTTGAATTCACAAATACCAAATGGTTTGAATTCAGATATTGAACTATTTGCGTTTTAAGGTTGTTCGTTTTAAAAAAAAAAAAAGAAAAAAAAAATCTGAGAATTTTTCTTTCTTTCTCTCTCCCCTCTTTTTCCTTTTTTCCCTTGGGATTTTAAATGGGGACAGCATTCCAGTGATTGTTTTAATCCTTTGCACATTAATGTGCATATTGTTGTTTTTCATTGCAGCATTATTTATTGTATTTATTATTTTTGTTTTATGAGGTAGAATATATTAAAGGTTAGGGAAATGTATTCTTGATTGTCTTTTAAGTAACATCATCTGTAACAAACAGGGTGTGGAACAGATATAAGGCCCAGACTAAGCCAGGCATACCCTGATGAAGGAGATCGTTATTCTCTGAAACGCGTAGGTCTTGTATGCCTGCTTGTATGTTTTTATATATTATTTCTGACAAATCCACCAACTGAAGATTGAAGTGGACAGAAACCTGGATTAGCGCGAGGTTCCTGCTGATGTGAGCATCCAGTGAGAATCTCTGGGGAAGTGGTTGCACTATTACAGGTGTGTTTTACACTGTTTTATACTATTTGCATGGGGGTTGCATATTTTGGAATTTGATTATTTGGGGACTGCTTGTGATTAAGTTGGCACTTTATACAGCGAACAGAGCGCGATCGTCTTTTTTATATATATACACTTTTTTTTTCTATTAGAGGATTGCAGCAGGAGATTTCCTCTGACGATCTTTGTGCAGCTTGTTCCCTGAAACACCTGGCGCTTGTATCTAAAGTAGTAGTTAGTAAAATTATAAGACTTTTTTCAAATGTATGTCATTAGCAAATCAGTGGGTTTCCCTCAGTGTTACAGGGGAAAAAATTTTAGTTTAATTTTGTCAGGCAGAGGTCAATTTCGTGTAAGATTCTTTCTGTGGGAGATACCAACTATGTAGGAGGACATAGCTACGTGTGCAGGTTTAGACTCAGTCTCTCACTGTACATACATTGCAACAGGCAGAACACATTCAGGACATATGTCTGACAGGGTTTATCTGTTTCCAGCCTCCTCCTCCACACATGCATCCATATTACACTGTTGCTAAATAGCAACACAGAGCTTCCCAGTGTACACATGGTACAGACTAACAGGCTCCCCCCTGCACAGTAGACTCTCCCAGCTCAGAAGCAGGAAGTTTCACAGAGCTTTAAACATAGTGATCCATCACACTATGAGGAGTCTGACTTGGACCAACTTCAGTCTTGTGTTAAAGGTACAGCACTTTTTTTAAAAAACTGAAATATAAGTAAAATGCTTTCATTTTCCTATTTATAAATATTTGAGAAAGTGTTTATATTTTAGTCTATTACTTCATAAAGTTCTCTGGAGTTGACATGTTCTCTTTAAGGACCCCAATATGTTCTTTATCAGTTGGGAAGAAATAAGCTGAAATGAGTGTCCTGTGCTGGATGAATGAGGGGTTTCTCAGACCCTGTTCTAATGGTTGAGATTTAGAAAACCTCAGATACCAGTTGTTCAAGTACTGAGATGTTTCAGTGAATAGTGACTATGGCTTCTAGTTGGTTTCAGAGGCAGAGGGTTTCCTCTGTCACTCCATTGGCACCCACTGTTGTGTGTTCAAAGGGAGCCAATGGATTTACACAATAGCCGGAGGTCATAAAAAGGCTTCCAGGTTTGCTTTCTGTGTATGTTCTCCACACTGACAAGCATAATATAATGCACTGCATAAGTTTGCATAACATGAGCGATCTAATGATTGCATGTTCAGGTCTAGTGGGACTAAAGAATAGTAAAAACAGAAAATGTTTTGATAAAAATATTTTAAAAAATTTAATTTTAAATTTTTCCTTTCTCCATAGAAAAAAAGAATGTTATAAATGCAACTTACTTCACAACTTACAGGAAGAACAGCGTAAAAAAATTAACAACAAAACAATGACAACTTTTTTTTTAGAAAAACTATACATTTGGTATTGCCTTAATTGTACTGACAAAAAAATAAACAACAATGTAATTTAAAAATAACCATGGCAGAGTTACTGTTTTTTTTTTTTTTCCATTTCTAAGATAAAGAGATGAAAGTTTATAAATAAATAAAATGCATGCCAAAATGGTGCCATAAAAAATTAAACTTTCCAGAAAAATCCAAACTATTTATTGCTATATTGATAAAACAAAATTTACTGCTTTTGTATTATGATGATTAAAAGATAAAAAAAAAAAAAACTTGCTAGCTCCTTGAGGGAAAATAAACAAAAATGGTCTATGATACACAAAGTATAAGTTTGGTTACAAACGAAGACTAACAATAATCTGATTAAAGCTCACAAAAAAACAGATTTATGATAATACCAATGCTTTATTAATTTCACAAATCATTTAAATATGTTATGAATTTGTGACAACTTTATTTATGATATTTTTGGCTTATATATAAAATTTTACATATTTTAATAAATTGTGCTAAGAAAGTGAAGTGAAGTTGTAGAGCATGCTTTTTATTCTTGGGGGAAGTATAACTTATTTTAATGATTTTTGACGTTAATAAGGCATAAGTATTATCATCTGTTGTTTGGTGATCTTTTATCAGATTTTTGTAGCTCTTTAGTAGTGTTGAGCGATTATTATCGACAAAGTTGAAATCGGCAAGGTTTTTATGGTGATCGAAATTTTTAGATCATGCGATAATTAAGGCTAAAATCTGTGCATCATCTATTAAGATCGCACCATTTTCGGCGCTTCCTGTAATTTTGGCGGCCAGCAAATCAGATTACAGAATAGAGCAGGGTGAGATGTGTGTGCGACGTCATGACTGGGATGTGTATGGTTGCGATTGGCTGGAAAAAACATATGACCTCGTTTTACATAGAACAGCGTTTCCTGTTCAGCCTCAGTGTATCTCAGCATCTCATAGGAGTAGGACGTGCGCTCTGCCTGTGGCCAAACAGCTCAGCGAAATTATTCTATTTCTGCACAGAGAAACCTCTACTATTAGCTGTGATCCTTACAATTTAGTTAGATTAGAGATTGGAAGATTTTATGTAGTTAGGTAGAGAATTTTAAAGGAGCATCTACCGCTGTAAAGTCACGGAGGGAGCTGGTGGGTGGGGGCCCGCGGGCGAACACAGACAAGCTCTTTAAAGAACACTGGATAAAGTTCACCAAGACTTACTGTAGACATTGCACTGAAAAATTTTGCTTTTGAAAAAATTTCTTGGGAATTTTGGGGACCTGAACTTTATATTAGGATAAAACATTTTAATTTTTAGTAACTGCAGGTCTCTTTGTTTGGTGCAAAAAATCCACTTTTAAAATTTTATTTTAATTTCAGATAGGTTTCAAATTTTCCCAATTTTTTAAACCAATTCCCCCTTTGTTGGGAAAATCCACCTTTCAAATTAAATCTGAAAAAAACAAATTTTTTAGTCCCCCACGGGGAATTGAAAGGGGCAAAAAATAAAAGGAAAATTAAAACGAAAACATAACAGATCCCTGTTTTTTTACTTTGGGGCCCCTACACCCTTTGTTCATTGGGGAAACTTTCACGTAAATCTGAAAACAGCAATTTTATAGTCACCACAAAGGGGAATTGAAAGGTGCAAAAATACCGTGTATTTTACAAAACCCCAATTTTTACGTGTTTTTTTTTACTTTTTGGGCACCCACAGCTTTTTTTTCATTGGGCGCGCTTTTTGAAAATCGAAAGCAGAAAAATTTTTAGTCAAACCCCAGGTTTAATTGAAAGGTGCAAAAAAAACCATTTTATTATCCAAAACAAAACAAAACGGTTTTTTTAAATTTGGCGCATACACTTTGTTATTTACGAGCGCAAAAACCCTTTAAAAAACTGAAAAAAAGCAATTTTATAGTCACCACAGGTGAATTGAAAGGGGCAAAAAATACCGTGTTTTATCCCAAAAAAATAACAGTACGTGTTTTTTTTACTTGGGGCATATACAGCTTTCTTCATTGACGCAGTTTTTTCACGTAAAACTGAAAACAGCAATTTTATAGTCCCCCCCAGGTGAATTGAAAAGGGGTAAAAAAAAACCCTGTATTATACGAAAAAAATATAGTTCGTTTTTTTGACCTTTTTGGGGCCCCCTAAAAGCCCTTTTTTCATTGACGCAGCTTTAAAGAAAAACTAAAACACAAATTTTTAGTCACCAAAAGGTGAATTGAAAGGTGCAAAAAAAACTGTGTATTTTACCCAAAAAAATTTAAAAGATACGTTTTTTTTTTGACTTTGGGCACTACAGCTTTGTTCATTGACGCAAACTTGCAAAGTTTAAATTTTGAAACAGCAATTTTATAGTCCCCCACAGGTGAAATTGAAAGGTGCAAAAAAAACCGTGTTTATAAGGGGAAAAAAATAAAAAAATACGTGTTTTTTTGACTTTGGGGCACTAAAAGCTTTTTTCATTGCGCAGCTTGCCCCTTTTAAATCTGAAAACGCCCAAATTTTTTAGCAACCCCAGGTGAATTAAAGGTGCAAAAAATTTCCATGTATTTAAACCAAAAAAATTTAAAAATACGTGTTTTTTGACTTTGGCGCACTACAGCTTTGTTCCCTTGAAGCAGCTTTTGCATGAAAAAACTGAAAACAGCAATTTATATCACCCAAAAGGTGAATTTTAAAGGGGCAAAAAAAAACCCCGTGTATTTACAAAACATAAAAGATCCGGGTTTTTTTGATTTTTGGGCACTACAGCTTTGTTCATTTCGCAGCTTGCACGTAAAAACCTGAAAACAAAATTTTTTTAGGTTTCCCCCCAGGTGGGAAATTTAAAGGTGCAAAAAATACCCCTGTATTAAACCGAAAACATAACAGATTTCGTTTTTTTTGATTGGGGCCCCACTAAAAGCTCTGTTCATTGCGCAGCTTGCAGAAAAAAATTTAAAAACAGCAAATTTTTTGTCCCCACAGGGGAAAAAAAAAGGGGCAAAAAAAAACCGTGAATTTTAAAAGAAAACATAACAGTACGTGTTTTTTGGGCTTTTTGGGGCCAAATTCAGCTTTGTTTTATTGACGCAGCTTGCACGTAAAATCTGAAAAACAAACCAAAATTTTTTAATCACCAAAATTAATTGAAAGGGGCAAAAAATGTGTATTTTACAAAACATAACAAATTGGTTTTTTTTACTTTGGCGGATTCAGCCCATGTTCATTGGAAGGGAGCTTTCACCTAATTTTGAAAACAGCAATTTTAAAGTCACCAAAAGGTGAATTGGGAAAAGGGGCAAAAAATACCGTGTATTTAAGGGAAAACATAACAGATAAGTTTTTTTTTTGACTTTGGCGCACTACAGCTTTGTTCATTGACGAACTTGCACATAAATCGAAAACAAACAATTTTAAAGTCACCCCAGGTTTAATTGCAAGGTGCAAAAAATTTCCGGTAAATTTTACGAAAAATAACAGAATTTCGTGTTTTTTTATTTGGCGCACTAAAACCTTTTTTTCATTGACCAGGGTTGCACGTAAATCTGAAAACAGCAATTTTAAAATCAACCCCGGGGAATTTAAAGGTGGGAAAAAAAACCGTGTTTTTATACGAAAACAAAAAGTAGTTTTTTTTTTGACTTTGGGGACTACAGCTTTGTTCCCTTGACGCAGCCTGCCGTAAATCTGAAAAAAAGCAAATTTTTTTAAATCACCCCCAGGTGAAAATTTAAAGGTGCCCAAAAAAAACCGTGTATTTAAAACAAAACATAACAGATACGTCTTTTTTTACTTTTGGGGCACTACAAACCCTTTTTTCATTGACGAGGCCCTTTCACGTAAATCTGAAAACACAATTTTATAGCACCACAGGGGAATTGAAAGGTGCAAAAAATACTGGGGATTATTCCAAAAAAACATAACAGATAGTTTTTTTTTTTACTTTGGCGCATTACACTTTTTTTCATTGTCGAAACGTGCCTAAAAATTTAAAACAGCCCCAAATTTTTAGTCAACCCCAAAGGTGAATTGAAAAAGGGGCAAAAAATTTTCCGTGTTTTTATACGAAAAAAATAAAAAGATAAGTGTTTTTGACTTTTTCACACTACCCTTTGTTTATTGACGCGGCTTGCACGTAAATCTGGGAAAAAAGCAATTTTATAGTCACCACAGGTGAATTGAAAGGGGGCAAAACAAACCGTGTAAATTTTAGAAAAAACATTAAAAGATTCGTGTTTTTTGACTTTGGGGCACAAAAGTTTTTTTCTTTTTACGCGCTTGCATGGGAAAAAATTTAAACAGGGAATTTTATAGCACCACAGGGGAATTAAAGGGGAAAAAAAAACCCCTTATTATAAAGAAAACATAACAGATAAAGTGTTTTTTGAAAATTTGGCGCACTAAAAGCTTTGTTTTATTGACGCCAAACTTGGGACGTAAAAAACTTTAAAACCGCAAAATTTTTAGTCACCAAAAGGTGAAAAAAAAGGGGCAAAAAAAAACCATGTATTATCCCAAAAAATAAAAAGATACGTTTTTTTTGACCCTTTTGGGGCAATTTCAGGGTTTTTTCATTGAAGCGCTTGCACGTAAATCTGAAAAAAGCAATTTTAAAAGTCACCACAGGGGAATTGAAAGGTGAAAAAAATCCCGTTTATTTTTCGAAAAAATTTAAAAAGTAAAGTGTTTTTTTCTTTGGCGCACTACGCTTTTTTCAAATTTACGCAGCTTGCACGTAAATCTGAAAAAAGAAAATTTTTTAAATCCCCCAAAAAGGTGAATTGAAAGCTGAAAAAAAAAACCATGTATTATCCCAAAAAAAATAACAGTTATGTTTTTTGACTTTGGCGCACTAAAGCTTTGTTTTTATTGACGCAGCTTGCATGAAAACTGAAAACAGCCAATTTTTTTAGTCAAACCCCAAAAGGGGAATTGAAAGGTGCAAAAAATACCGTGTATTATACGAAAACATTAAAAATACGTGTTTTTTGATTTGGCGCCTAAGCTTTTTCATTGGGGCAGCTTGCACTAAAAACTGAAAAAAGCAATTTTATAGTCGCCAAAAAGGGGAATTTTAAAAGGGGCAAAAAATTTCCATGTATTTTCCAAAACATAAACAGATACGGTTTTTTTGGGCTTTTGGGGCACTACAGCTCTGTTCATTTACGCAGGTTTAGAAAATCTGGGAAAACAGCAATTTTTAGTCACCACAGGGGAATTTTAAAAAGGGGCAAAAAAAACCCCTGTATTATACGAAAACATAACAGAACGTGTTTTTTTTTACTTTTGGGGCAAATTAAAAAGCTTTGTTCCTTTTACGAAACGTGGGACTAAATCTGAAAACCCGCAATTTTATAGTCACCAAAAGGTGAATTGGGAAAGGTGCAAAAAAAACCGGTTTTTTAAAACCCAAACAAAACAGATCGTGTTTTTTGACTTTGGCCCCACTACAGCTTGTTAAATTTACGCTCTTTTCCTTAAAAAATAAAACCACAAATTTTTTCGTCACCACAGGTTAATTGAAAGGGGCAGAAAATAAACCCTGTTTTTATAAAAAAAAACATAAGATACGTGTTTTTTTACTTTGGGCCTACCCGCCTGTTCATTGACCAGCTTGCCCCTTTAAATTTTGAAAAAAAGCAAATTTTTTTAGTCACCCCAGGTGGGAAATTTAAAGGTGCAGAAAAAAACTGTGTATTATATGAAAAAATAAAAAGAAACGTGTTTTTTTACTTTGGCCAATACAGCTTTGTTTATTAGGGCCCCTTCACATAAATTGAAAACAGCAAATTTTTTAGTCACCCAGGTGAATTGAAAGGTGCCCAAAAAAAACCGGTATTAAACGAAAAAAATAAAAAATTTCGTGTTTTTTTTTACTTTGGCGCGCAAAAAGCTTTGGTTTATTGACGCAAACTTTCACGACAATCTGAAAAAAAGCAAATTTTATTGTCACCACAAAGGGAATTGAAAAAAGGGGCAAAAAATTAAACCCGGGGTTATACAAAACATAAGGGTTCGGGTTTTTTGCACTTTTTTTCCCAGTCCCAAATTTTTTTGGGAAAAAGACACCTTGCAGTTAAAATTTTTAATCCCCCAATTTTTTTTGGAAATTTGAGGGATTTTAGAATTTCTTTGATTTGCCGTCTTTTAATAAAGAGACTTTTCCAAAACTTTTTCCCCTACCTTCTCAAATTTTTTTTTTTCTGAACATGAGCGAAAAGGGAGGGGGTAAACGGCAAAGAGGGGGGTAGGGACATGGGGGTAGAAAGGGACAGGAAGGTGCTCCCTTCCCGTGCCCCGGCGACAAAAAGCATGGCCCCGCGGAACGTCAGTTGCAGGGGCCCTCGGCCTTCATGCTGGGTCGGGGCCCCGTGAACCAGTTTAAGAACGCGTCGCCAATTTTGTCCTTCAGTGGGGTTTTAAAGAACCTGCATTCACAGGCCCTTTCCCCCCTCATTCCCCCCCGTTTAAAGGCCCCAAATGGCGTCTTTAGCCCTCATCAGCATTCCCCTCCAAAAATGAAGCAGCTCAAATGTCAACTTTGTTTTACCACCAAATGGGATTAAACCCCTTTTTTTGAAGACCTTTTTTTGATTTACAAAATGCGGTTGGGGTCAGAAAGGGAGGGTTTAAAAAAAACCCCAAAAGGATGTTTTTCTGCTCTGAGGCCCGTTACCGATGCCATCAGGGGGGAGAAGGGAAAACCGGTCAAACGGCGAAATCCCGGGGCGGGTCCGGGAAAAAACCCTTTCATTCCCCCCCTTTCTTTTAGCCCCCAGCTCCTGGGTGCAGGGAAGTCAGGACGATTTAAGTCAATGTGGGGTTTATAATTTATGATGAAAGCGCATTTTCGGATTCATCGTGGTTTTTCCGCAAATTTGCTTGCGAGCGCTTCATCGTGGCAGGGGGAAGACCCATTTTTGGGGAGTGTCAATACGGGGCCCCCCCACAAAAAAAGGGAGGGCATTTTCAGAAGCCCCTGGGTAAAGGGTTCCGCCAGACCCTTTTAGGCAAATTCCCCTCCCGGCCCTTTTCGCCCGGCAAAAAGGTCCCGGACCTCTCAAACCGGGGGGGGCTTTGAGCAAGCCTCTGATTCAACCCCGCGATTTTCATAAGCCTAGGAAGGGGGGAATTTCCCCAAAAATTCGATTCGGTCACTTCGCCGAATTTTCCCTAAAATTTTTTTACGTTCCGAATTACTTTTTGGGACGAATTGCTTTAAAAAAAACTAAATTTCCCCGGCTGCCAGGGGCCTGCCAAGGGGGGTAGAACTTGTGCCAAGCCCTTAAAAAATGCAGGGGTTTTTAGCCCTTTGGTTTTGTCTTCCCTACAAATTTTTGTTTCAGTATGACACGCAGATGATGGGTGCCGGGTCTTAGAATCGCTTCATATAAAATTCCCCGGGCACTTAAGAGGGCAAAAAATTTAAACCCCCAAAAAATAAGGGGAAATTTTAGCCTATTTAAAATCATGCCAGCGAAAGCTTGGGAAAAAAAAAAGCTGAGAGCTCAGGGGTGGCAACATTAGGGGACAGAG
>JAODAL010014999.1:0-85438 GCA_025379985.1 Phyllomedusa bahiana
GGGGCCCCTCCACACTGTGGCCTCCCTCCTTTTTTTTGCCCACCACCAGAATTTGTCATTTTTGCCACTGCCCTAAACCTCATGCGGCTGCCGGGTGGGCTGCCGTGCCCCCACACTGTTTTCATTGTGCCACTGTCTGCCCTTTTTCTGCGGGCAGTTGTTTGGCCGGGCCCTCCACACTGTGTGATTTTTCCCTCTGGGGCCCCTAATACTGTTTTCCCACCTCCAGAATGCCATTGTCCATTTGCCCCTACCTCATACTGCCTGCCGCCGTGACCTCCACACTGTTGATTGTGCCACTCTGGGCCTAATATTTTTATTTTGCCGCCTCCAAAAAAGTTCATTGTGCCACGCCTAAACCTCATGCTGGGGCTTGCCCAACCTCCACACTGTGGGGATTTTCCCACTCGGGAGGGCCAAAATAGGGGTTTTGCCCCCCCTCCAGAAGTCTTTGGCCACTCCTTTACCTCTTTGCGCTGTGGCTGCCCCGTCACCTCCACACTCAACCCACAAATTTTTCCCCCGAGCTCTCGTTTTGTTTTTTTCCACCCTTTTCGCTAGCATGCTTTATAAAGGCAACTTTCCCCGCTTGATTTTTTTTGGCATTTTTGGGCCTCAAAAGTGCCCAGGGAAATTTTTTATAGTGAATGTTTCTAAGAGCGGGGGCCCGTAAAAGTGCGTGTCATACAAAAAACAAAAACATTGTATAAAATCCCAAAACCCAAAAGCTCCCTCTGATTTTTAAGCGGGCCCAAACTTTCACAGCACCCTGCAGGCTCGGGGCGGGCCTGGAAATAGCTTTTTTTTTAAACGTGATTCGTGCCGAAAAATTTTCGGACCGAAACAAATTTTTTTGTCGGAAAATTCGGCGAAGTGACCGAACCGAATTTTTGAGAAATTAGGCCCAAACCTAGTAGCAGGCGACCCCAAAGACCCTCCAATGTTTATCCAAAAACCTTTTTAACATCCCTTTCAGGGTCAAATTAAACCTCCCCACCAGCCCCCATACCCGGGGTTTGAAACACAGAATCAGAGGTGGGTAATTTTTTAACCCCTTGGTCCCCTTTCCCCCATGAATGGAGGGGCCCTGTTGTTTGGGACCCCATTTTTGGGGGAAAAATCTGGAACGCCCCCCTTTCGCTAAAACCTTTAGAGGAGGTTCTGGGTAAGGGATGACAAGTGAAGCCCAGAAAAAAATGAAATGAAACAAAAAAGAAAACTAAATGAAAATTTTATACATACATACATACAAACAAACAACATACATACATACATAAACACAGGGGGGAAAAATAAGTTTTTTAATACAAAATTTTCCCCCACCTACAAAGAATGGGAGGTCTTTTAATTTTTTATCATAGGAAAAATTTCAACTATAAAAGACAGAATCCCCATAAAAATCAGAAAAATCACATTGTATGATTTTCATATAATTAATTTGCATTTTATTGCATGAAATAAAATTTTTTGATACAAAAGAAAAACTTATAAATAAACCTATAAAATAATAAACAACCACCAAAGTGCATCTGTACAAGTACTTGAGAGACCCAAATTTTAAAAAAAAAGAAATTTTAAAAAAGTTTAAAAAAAATTTAAAAATTGCCATTTTTAAAAAATTATCAAAATATAACATAATTTATTCTTGATTATTTTTTTTTAAACTGATAAAAGTTTTTACATAAACATAGAAAGGGTTTCTTTACTGTAAGAGCAGTGAGACTGTGGAACTCACTTCCATGGTAAATTCACTATCAGAGTTCAAAAAGGGTCTGGACGTACGTATTTCTAGAGAGCAATAACATAGCAAGTTATAGTAACCAGGATTCTCGAGAAGGGTCATTGATCCAGGGATTTATTCTGATTGCCAGATTGGAGTTGGTAAGGATTTTTTTCCCTAAAATGAGGACAATTGGCTTCTACCTCATTGGGGTTTTTACTTTTCTCTGGATCAACACTTTAGCACAATAGACTGAACTGGATGGACGTCTGTCTTTTTTCAGCCTTACAAACTATGTAACGATGTAACAATACAATGAACCTACATATTTTATGTTGCCAGAATTGAACCACATAAACAAAACCCCCGCATACATGGTGCAAGTAAGTTTTTTTTTCATATTTCACCCCACTAACAATCTTTTTTGGGTTTTCCAGTATATGCTATGGTGTGGTAGATGACACCGATAAAAAGTACATCTTATCCTGCAAAACACAAGGCTTCATATTTCTATATAGATGGTAAAATCAAAGTGTTATGGCTCATGAAAGGCGGGGCAGAAAAAAACAAATAGCCCAAAGATTATGATTGACTGTCAGGAAGGAATTGACATTTATGCTGCTGTTTCAGTTTGGGGGCCCAGTGGATGGGGGTCCACAGTGCTGGGACAAGACATTTAGTGCCCTAGGCAAATAGGTCAAATGGCGCTCCCCACACCACGTTATAATAAAAAAATTATAAATATTTATTTATTTTATTTTTAAATTCCCCCCTTTGGAATTTTAGAAATCTTAAAAAAAAGTTACAAGTGATTGGTATCGCTGAGCAAGTAAAAGTTCGATCTATTAAAATATATCAACGTTCATTCCTTCTGCTGGACACTGTAGATGACAAAAATTTGGTCATTTAAAATCCTCTAAAAATTGAGAAAAAAAGTGATCAAAAAAGTCACATCCATTCCAAAATGGTATCAAAAAAAGTACACTTCAGTTGGCAAAGAATGCTTCCTCACTCAGGTCCCAGCAGTGATGGAGGAAGAGGCGGACACAGATGCGCGGACACAGAGCCTTACTTGCCAGAGGATGTAGAAGGCCCGACTGTTTTCCAAATTTATAGGTCTACCTTAGGCAGTGGTCCGGGGTCCAGGGCCAGTGCAGGACGCCAATTCAGCTCACCGAGTACAATGTGTGAGGCTAGCCAGGTCTGTGGTGACGTTCAGGATGAGGAAGTGGAGGAGGATGATGAGGCAGGGCTAGACATCGACGGTACCGATTTCCCTTCAGTGGTAAGAGGTTGGCACAGATTTCAGTAGGAGGAGGATCTGTTTAGTGCCCCTCGACCCTGAGGCTTGGGAAATCCTGGCAGCATCTCACACATAAGTGCTTACATACTACATTACCTGCAACATGATCCACGCATCAAGGCAATCAAAATGAACAGCCGTTCCTGGGTGGCCACCCTCTTTCATCCATGTTACAAATCAAAAGTAAGCAAATTCTTTCCACCCACACAAATTGACAGTAAAATTCAGGAATTTGAGACTTCTTCACGTTCTAATGTCATTGTGGAACAACGTTAGCAACGTGCCAGCAGTAGAATGGCAAGTAGCCATAGCAGCAGCAACAGCAGCAGCATGCAGTGTGGCAGAAGCCTAGTGGGTGACATGTGGCAATTGTTTTTTACCATCTCACCAACGCCTGTAAGGCAGGGCAGCATTCAGACACACATAGACCGCCTTTAGACCATGGTCCATGACTACTTGTGGCTCAACCCCGATGTTTTGGGATTTAGTCCGGACCCAATCAACTTCTGGTTGTCCAAACTGGATAAATGGCCTGAGCTTGCTCGGCATACCATAGAAGTTTTATCCTGCCCAGCAGCCAGCATTATCTCAGAACGCACTTTCAGCATAGCTGGTGGGGTGATAACTGACAAACGTATCTGTCTTTACCCTGAGAATGTGGATCGTTTGACATTTATCAAAATGAATCAAGCGTGGATATCTGACGCTTTTGTTACCCCGGTTGCCGATGTCACGGACTAGTAAACTGTAGCACGTCTTCTTTACAATGTGAAATACACATTAGACATTGAAAAAAATCAATGGTCCTATTGAAAAAAAATCTTATTCCAAATACTCATTTCTTCTTGCTAATTTTATTCTGAGTGTCCAAAAGGTCATTTTACTGGTTTTGTGGTCAGGCTACTGTAAAACACACCAACAGTAAAGGTCTTATTGAAAAAAATCTTATTCCAAATACTAATTTCTTCTTGCTTATTTCATTATGAGCGTCCAAAAGGTCATTTTACTGGTTTTTGGGTCAGGCCACTGTAAATGACAGCAAAAGTAAAGGTCTTATTGAAAAAAATCTTATTCCAAATACTCATTTCTTCTTGCTAATTTTATTCTGAGTGTCCTAAAGGTCATTTTTGCTGGTTTTGGGATCAGGCTACTGTAAAAGGGATGCCAGGGGTGCCAATAGGGCAGTACTCCTGTCAGTGGCCCTAATCAAAAAGGGGCCCCATTTGATTTAGCTGTATGATTCCTGAAATGGTTAATAGATGACTGACAGCAGCCCTGACTACCACTGCACCCCCTATAACTACGGCCCTGCCAGCTGAACCTCCATGTTCCCCATTGGGATATTCTTGCTGCCACCACATATATGACATGTTCTTGGGCCCAGGTGAAAAAAGTTATAGGGGGCTCCTGCCAGTTACCATGTGCCATTTCCAATACCAATATCTTCTTATGCATCAATGGGGCCCCGTTGCACCTGCTACCGCTGTACCTGCTATAGTTATGCTGTCCTCATCTTTTCCATTAGCCATTGAAAGGAATTAATTATTTTAGCCTGTGAATTTTTTTCTGTGACCCTTGGAGCCAAATTGTCTTCACTAAGTTGTACCATGTATCCAATTTACTATTATGGATGGTAATTCCATCTTCTCTTCACCTGTTTCGGTATAAAAATTAACCTGATCATCTTCTCCCAATCGACTCGTTCTAGATTTTTTTAGTGATCGCTCATCTCTATTTATAACACTTTTTTGGTGTTATTTTGGAAACATTGGATATTTTTTTGCCTATTTACAATAAGAGTTTTTTCAGCATGGCTCTAGCTGTCCGTCAGGAATTCTGCCGAGTCTTTAAACACATTTCTTGTGCATTGCTCGCACCACAGACAATGCACCACAATTATGCTGTACAACACTCACTATCCCCCACATTCATGAACCGCAGTAAGACAGGTTCCTACATACTGTCACTTTTTATACTCCTCTAGAGCAATTTAGAACTGAGCGTTAAGTTTAGACATGTCACCCTACGTTTTTAGGCAAAGCCTGAAACTTACAATGAGAAATATTATTCACTTCTTGCATTTATATGCATTTCAGGTGCTAAGCTTTGAAGAAGATTGCCCAAAGGCAACAAATCAAGACAGCATACCAGGTCAGTATAATATATCTTGGGTCTGATATAGCCTCCCATAGTCACATGTAGTAACAGAATCATAGCAAAGTATTACAATATATTAAAGTGCTGCCTCCTTTATACTCCTGGACCACTATTTATTAACTATAAAGAGGCTGCTGGAGCACTTAAAAAATACATCTTCGCGCTTATCTCTGTTCCAGTGCTGTTGCCATCTGACCTTTCCTCTGGGTCTTCTTTTTACTTTCAGCTGCTGCAATCATATTCAGACAGCTATAGCCACTGATTGATTGCAGCGGTCAGATGCCAATGCTCATCATGACTGATTTAAAGTGAACGGCTCCAAGCAGTGACATCATCAATGGCATGTGACGGTTGCTGCAGCCTGGAGCTATCCTCAGCAGCCGGAAATAAACAGACGAACTGGCAATGCCTTATATCCACCTTTTGGGGGGTGGAAATATGGGTCTATTTTAACAGTTTTTTTTAGCCCCCCTGGAGGTGACTTGCAGCGGTTCATTGGTGGTGGCCGCACTGCAGAGATTGGCGGTAGTGAACAGAGATAAGATACCAGCCTCCCCCACCTATGCTGGATGCTGTTAAATCAGTGACCTCCTAGTGCATTGCTTATAAGGGACCAGCAAAGGTCTTCCCTCTATCCTCAGTAGAGCAGAGGTTACACTGATGAGGACAGGCTGTCTGCCGCTCTCCAGGACTGGTAAGTGTTTTTCCCGGGTGGGGTAAGATGGGTTAGATTGACTGGTTGAGTGGGAGAGGTGGGTTTAGAGTGGGGGGGGGCTAGAGGGAAAGGGGGGCTTGAGTATGAGGATGCTAACCATAACCCCACTACCCAACACAACAGGTGTACTGGAAAGAGCCCAGTTACTCTCAGACGTGGACTGTCGAAAGTAGTATTTCTTAACTACAGTCCTCAAGACCCACCAATAGGTCAAGTTTTCAGGATTCCCTCAGTATTGCACAGGTGGTATAATTATTGTCAGTGCATTCTGTGGGAGACCCTGAAAACATGACCTGTTGGTAGGTCTTGAGGACTGGAGTTGAGAAACACTGATCTAAAGTGATTGTCTGCTGCAGGCTGATGTATTTAGGATGGGAAAGAACCACCATCCATGGACCTCCCCATCCTGATAGTATCATGTTGCAGCTGGTGGTTATGCCTTGGCTAGTTTTGAAACATTGGGGAGGACTCCCATGTGTTTTACGTTTCTTTATGTATTGAAAATTGAAAAATCAAAATTAAATTACAAGCAATGGATACATAATTATTCAATAGAAAACCACATGGGGTTCTCCTGTCAAGGTAAAACTAAAAGCTTCAGGCTAATACTATGAGGCTAGGAAGGTCCATGGACATTGATTGTTTTCCATCCTAACTACACCAGCCTGCAGTGAGCCAAGAAGCAGACCATGACTTAAGATGGAAAATCACGATTTTTCCATGGTACGTGGGGTATTGGAGAAATAGTAAGAGGGGGTCAGCATCAGCCTTGAGGTGCCAAAAAACACTGCTGGTTAACACCAAGCTCCATCACAAGAAATGGAGAGAGGTCTGTCAGACACCTCCATTACTAACTCTGTAATAAAATGGTAAAGAAACCACACACAGACTAAAAAAAAAAACTTTATTTAAATAAACACTCCCTAACAACATCCCTTATTGTTCATTTTATTAATGAATCCAATGCTGGTCTGACATAGTCCGAATGGGTAACCTGTAAAAATACATAGTCACCTAGCAGCATTTGGTGACAACTATCTAAAGGGTATGGGCAGCTTTAGCCTGACTCACCAACGTGGTTTGTAAGCATCAAAAGTGCCTAGACCAACATGAGTTCTAAATACAGCCCTGAGATCTACTGTAGACAATGGAAAGTGGCAGTGCTGGAACTGAAGTGAGAAGGAAGGTGAGTATGTTTTTTTTATTTATTAGTGCACCAGCTGACTTTTTAAATGTAATAAAAATATACTAAATGACCATTTTAAGTAACATCGTTTTATATGAATGCTGGCTCAGTGACTAGCACCAGTTTGGTCATGGCTAGTCAAGTCCTACAGAATATGTTTATTTGTATTGTCAGACACATGTCGGTGCAAAGAACTGATGAATTTTTAAACATATCTCTATTAGGGAGATTTGTTTTTCTAATCTGACTAATAGGTGGAGCTACTTATGGATTTATACAGCAAGTCTTAAATTCAATACAAATCCATCAGCATTAACAGCAGACATGCATCAGGAATGACCACATCTTACCATTATTTCAGGCTGTTCATGTGTTTGGATTCAATTTGGGCATCTCAATAGGAATTAATACCACTAGTCTGAAGTTGTTATGACCAAAAACATGTAAATTCTATGTTTAAGTACACATGGACACATTTAAGGTCAAACTAATTTTGTACCAGAAGCCGGAAATCTTTTAAACCATGATAAGAAAACTGGATGAGAACTAAAGGGGTTAAAACGATGTAAACAGAGAACAAGAGGCAAAGCAGGTCAGGTCACTTCTGATGGTGACTGAGGTGATGATAGAGCAGGAAATATCTAAAAAAACAAGTTTACACAGCAGATGAAAGACGTCAACTGGAGCTCAACAGATACAAATATTGATGGATTGTGTAAACTAACAAACAAAAGACAGAAAGGCAAAATAAATAACCTATGCAACTGAAACTGATTTATCAAAGTACTGTTCGGACTCTGCTTGTACAATCACATATTATACTAACATTAAGCTATTGCAAAGAACAATCAGAAATGTCTTGCCCCTTTCCCAATAGTTACATAGTACAGTTGAAAAAAGACACATGTCCATCTAGTTCAACCAAGGGTTGGGAAATATATACAGTAGATGAAGGCACGAGAAAAACTAATTGTTAAGCTTTGTTTCTCCTGACTTTGGAACCCATATGGCAAGACCCAATCTACCCTAAAAGAATATTTCATTTCCTGATCCCAAAATTGTCATCAGACTGGATCTAGACATTTTCTACTGCTACATAAGTATTAACATTTTTAGTTGGAAGTAGTTATCTAAGTCTCTTTTTAAACCCTAAACTGACCTTGTTATGAGCAGTTTCTCAGGAAGGGCATTCCATAGATTCACAGTTCTTATGGTAAAGAAGGCTTTTATTAATTCCTTTTTTTCTCCAGGTGGAGGAGTGCCCCCTTGTCTTTTGAGGGGATATTACACGAAATAGCTTTTCACCAGACTTTTTGTAGGAGCCATTTATAGTATCTCACAAAAGTGAGTACATCCTTCACATTTTTTTTTAAATTTTGTATTATATTTTTTCAAGGGACAACACTGAAGATATGATACTTTGATACAATGTAAAGTATTCAGCGTACTGCTTGAATAACAAGTAAATTTGGTGTGCGCTCAAAATAACTCAGCACACAGCCATCACTATCTAAGCTGCTGGCAACAAAAGTGAGTACACCCCTAAGTGAAAATGGATAAATTTGCCATTTTTCCTCCACCGTGTCATGGGATTCATTAGTGTTACAAAGTCTCAGGTATAAATGGTGATAAGGTGTGTTAAATCTGGTTTTATTGCTCTCACACTCTCTGATACTGATCACTGGAAGTGCAAAATGACACCCCATGTCAAAGAACTGTCTGAGTATCTGAAAAAAAGAATTGTTGCTCAGACGCATGCCACACACTGCATTAAATTGGTCTGCATGGCTGTCGTCCCAGAAGTGGGGCTTCATGAGTGCTGCCGGCTATGGAGAGCTACAGCTCATTGAAGGAACCATGAATGCTAACATGTGACATACTGAAGCATATCATGATCCCCTCCCTTTGGAAACTGAGTCAAAGGGCAGTATTCTAACATGATAACAACCCTAAACACACCTTAAAGACGAACCATGCCTTAAGGAAAATGAGGGTAAAGGTGATGGACTGGCATGTCTCCAGACCTAAATCCTTTTAAGCACCTGTGGTGCATCCTCAAATGGAAGGTGGAGGAGCACAAGGTCTCTAACATCCACCAGTTCTGTGATGTCATCATGAAGGAGTGGCAACCTGTAAAGCTCCAGTGAATTGCATGTCCAAGAGAGTTAAGGCAGTACTTGCAAATAATGGTACCCCAAAAAAATATTGACACTTTGGGCACAATTTGCCCATTTTCAGTTAGGGGTGTACTCCCTTTTGCTGCCGGCGGTTTAGACATTGCTGGATGTGTGTTGAGTTATTTTGAGGGTGCACTAAATTTACACTGTTATAAAAGCTGTATGCTAACTATTTTGTAATAAAGTGTCGTATCTTCAGTGTTATTTCAAGAAAAAATATAATACAGTATTTACAAAAATGTGAGGGGTGTACTCATTTTTGTGAGATATTGTATATACTTATATAACTTCATCATGTCTCCCCATAGTCATCTTTTCTCAAGACTTAATAAGTTTGATTCTTTTAACCTCTCTACATAACAAAGATGCTCTATTTGACTTATCAGTTTGGTTGCTCGTTTTTGCGCTTTCTCCAGCTCCATTACATCCTTTCTATAAATTGGAGCCCAGAACTGAACAACATATTTCAAGTGAGACCGCTCCACTGCTTTATATAGCAGTAATATTACATCCCTGTCCTACGACTCCATGCCTCTTTTAATAAACACCAATATTCTGCTGGCATTAGAGGCAGCTTATTGACATTGCATGCTGTTCTGTAATCTATGATCTACAAGTACACAAGTGCAAGTACAGATCCTTCTCAACAAGTGATTCTCCCAGTTTTTTACACCATAGGACATATGGTGCATATAGATTATGAGTACCCAGATGCAGAATTTTACATTTACCCACTTTGAAGCTCATTTGCCAAGTGAATGCCCAAACACTGTGGGCGACATGTATGAACAGGACTGTGCCAGTTTTCTGGTGTACTTTAAGTGAAAAAAAAAAATATATGAATAGGTGAACTCCAAACTTTGCCACAATAAGTCCCTTTGTAATTCGCCAAAGATACTTTTTAGTGTGCTAAAGATTAGGGTCATTCTGAGGGCGTCACACCACATTCTTAGAAGTGGACACATTTATGATTCTTTGACACCAAACCTAGGCCCAGAACAGTTAGAACAGTCAGACCAGGTTAAAGGTGGTCTGCCTGAGCCTGAGTTGTTGTATTGATACTAGACTGTGCCTCTATGTATGTCCTGAAGAAGCACAGGTTCATACATTCTGGTGCATTCTGCACTGTCTTAAAGCAATTTTGAACTGGCCTGTCAGTGCCAGCATTCATACATGTCGCCCTGTGTGTCCAGGTCGGTTTGCAATTTATGAACATTTTTCATAGATTGCACTATATAGCTTGGTGTCATCTGCAAAATGGAAACAATGATTTCATTACCTTCCCTTATATCATTAATAAATACACTGAATAAAAGAGAACCCAGTACTGAGCATTTAGAGTAGGAATCATTTACCACCATTCTCTGAGTAAAATCCAATAGCCAGTTTTTATTCCACTTACACACTGTTATTTCTAATCCAATAGACTTTAATTTACCCAATAGACACTTATCAGGGACAGTGTCAAATGCCTTTGCAAAGTGTAAAAAAAAAAACTATGGACGACATGTCTCAATACGAATGCGCCAGTGTTTTGCTGTACTTTGCAGCAAAAAAAAAAACTGTTGATGCCCTATTCTCTATATAAATGAACTGTAGTACACCAAAACTAGACACATTATACACCAGGCATGACACATTTGAATGTGCCTAAAGTAGGTGCATTAAATAAGCTAGCAATGATACGCTATGCACCTAAATTATGCAATGTGCCTAGACAGGTGCATCAATTTTACAATGCAAGGTAGACCACATGGCAGATTTTTGACAGATTTGTTCATTCAGACGCACTTTACACTAATTTAATACGCTTTAAAACTAGCATGGCGGCACCTATTTTCGAACATGTTGCCCTATATTCACAACTGTCCCGCTATCCAGACTTCTACTCACCTCTTTATAAAAACAAATCAGATTGGTCTGAAAACTTCTGTCCTTAGTAAATTCATGCTGGCAATCACTTATGTTATTTTCAGTCACATATTCCTGTATATAGTCCTTTATGAGCCCCTATAACAGTTTTACCATCATAGATTTTAAACCTACTGGTCTATAATTACCTGGACAAGACCTAGAGCTTTTTTGAAAATGGGAACCACATCTGCTGGCACTGTAACAATGCAACATACTCACATACTTACCAACCTTTTTAATGGCAATTTGGTAGATTTTAGTACCACAGGTTCGGGGAAAAGTATATATCAGAACTGTGTTCTTAAATGATAATTGAACATTTTAACCATTACAATTAAAATGATAATAAGGAATATATGTCCTTGAGTTGCCCACTTCATTTTCTGAAGGCCCTTAATGGCGCATCTACATAGATTTAAAACACCTCCCATAAGTGCCACCGAAACAGGTCTGACCTTTCAAGGCATAGACTCTACAAGTGTTTTGAAGGTGTCCTGTAGCATCTGACACTAAGAAGTTAGCAAGTGATTCTTCAAATCCTGTAAGTTGTGAAGTGATGCCTCCATGGGTTGATTTTGACTTGTTTTTTCCTGCACACATGTATGGTTGGATTGAGATCTAGGAAGCTTGAGGTCAAGTCTTCATCTTGAAATCTTTCTCAAGTTCCTTAAACTACTAATTTATTTATTTAGGGTGGTGGTAAATTCTCCCAGTATTATCCCACCAAAAGAGGACATTGCCATTCAGACAAACTGCTGCCATAAGTAGGCATACTTGGCCTGCAACAATGATTAAACATGTAGTACGTGTTAAAGTAACATTCACAAGAGTGCCAGAACCCAACAACACCTAAAGCAATACATTGCCTATAGGGTGGGTTTGTGTTTAGAATATAGGTTTCAATGTATGTGACAAAAATCAGCACTGGAGATAATTTAGGTGCATGCCTGCATGAACTTATACCAAACTAGACCCTAACTGAATCAAAAAAATTAAAACATCCAGGCAGCCTTCCAGTCAGTTGAGGTTTATGCACCCACGTAATGTTTCAGCTCTTTTGAAAGAGGATAATTTAGGAGCTGAAACATTGTGTAGGTGAATAAACATCGCTTGATTGGAAATGCTGTCTGGATCTTTTTAATTTTGAAAAATATAGGTGTAACATATACGTTTTTTGTGCTCAATGTATGTGAGTATGTAGCTCATAAAGATAGTTCCATTGTCTGCACATGTAACCCTTATTGGTCTCATGTGTTAAAGGGGCGATTTATCAGAGTTGAAAAAGGGATGATTATTAGCTTTCAGGTGTGGATAGCAGTATTTCTGAAATTGTGCAGCTTGTGAACTGTTCATGTGGGGATTGAGTGACCAAATGGCATCATTGCAAATAAGTGACATGGAAACTGTGGAGCGCCACGTGATATTGATGTGAGAGGTGAATGTCAGCTATGAAGATGTGTGAGGGCGGAACAAAATGCTATAGCGGAGCAGTTTACCACCAAAAAGAACCCAGGGGTTACCAGATGTGTGTCTAAAACAACAGTTTAGCGAGCCCTACTGTACATGGGCCTTTGAAGCACATGAATGGTTACTGCAACTCTGCTAACAAAGTTGCACTGGCAGAAAAGGCTTCAATTCTCAGTATCAGTATTAGACCTCCCTGATTGGCAAAGGGTTGCCTTCTCTGATGAGTAATGTTTTATGATGGATGTTGGTGTGTCTTGAGAAAGGGGGCGTGGTCTCCCGAAACGTTGCGTGATCAGGCAACATGGATCATCTGATGTAGCAACTGCTCTGGCTCGATTCCCCGTTTGGCGTGCTGGCGTACCTATCTCATTTGGGAGGACTTGAAAGATTGAGTTGAGTGTCTCGTGTTTACATTTATGTCTATACATGTTACGGTTTTGCAGAAAAACATTATATTGTTGCTCATTATATTGTTTGGACCAATTTTTTTTTTTTTTTTTTTTTTTTTTTTTTTTTTTTTTTTTTTTTTTTTTCTTTATCTAAGATAAGAAGAAAGATGAGTTATCAATTGCAATACTTGCTTTTATATACAGCATTCACTACTTTGTGAGGATCATTAAGGCAGGTGGGGTCCTGCTTGTATGCTATGGAGACACTGTGACATGTAGTGCACCTTATATTGCTAGTGTCAGGAGAGAGGACATCAGAGAACAAACACCCTACATCCATCGCTGGAAGAACAAAGCTAGTGGTGGCAGTGTTATGCTATGGAGAATGTTTTTGTGGCAGTGTCTGGGCCCACTCATTCTTGTGGAAGGCAATCTTAACTGATTATGGGTATGAAACCATCCTTTCACATCCTTACATGCTTGCTATTATACAATGCAATATGTCACATGGGCTAGAAATGTCTGACATTAGAAAAATTTTAAAGTACTACCCTGGCCCCCTAACTTTCCAGACCAAATTGAATGAAATTGAGCATATGTGTTACATTGATGGATGTATTTTCACTATTGATCTGTTCCACCCTAGCATTTTTCGGAGCAATTAATCAGAATCGGCTAGATGCTGTCACAAGATCTACCATGACCTTATTTTGTATCACACCTCACAACATCACAGCCGGCTCAGACGCATGTTTATATCCACATGTTTGCATACAGCAGTTACTCTTGATATAATAATAATAATAATAATAATAATAATAATAATAATAATAATAATAATATTCAACTGTGTTTATGTGATTTATGCCCTTAATGAGTTGCCATGCTGCCAGCAGAGATGGTATGTGTGACCCTGTAGCTCTTTGGTGGTTGGCATATGTTTGCAGGAGTAGGTCAGAGCTTGTAAACAGGTTTGTAGAGTGCATGTGATTGTCGTAGCAATTAGTGTGCAAGTGCTAGAGTGTACCCAGACAGTCAGACTGAGGCCTAGGAACTATCTAGTTGCTCTGGTTTATAACACACAAAGAGAAGATGGTGCGGGTGACGGTGACGCACTCCACTGTATGTGGTTTGGGATTCCCAAGAATGGAAATCACGGTGTACCGTGGAGGATGGATGTGAACCTTGTGTACTGCGTCAGCGCTTAAAAAATAAATGTCCATAACTGGTTTATAAAAAGAACTCCTGGTCTTTACTCCCGGCAAACTTGGTCTGTACAAGGTCACAGATCTCCAGAAACAAACGAGGCTTCAACAGGTAGACAAACCCTGCATCATCACACAGCATACAGGGAACACTCTTCCTGTTCCCTAACAGTCCCTGATCCCTATTCCTGACCCTCTTTCTGCTGTGGTTCATTTCAGATAAGGGCCTCTCCTTTACCCTTCTGTCTGCCACCAGAGGCTAACACCAAGCTCATTCGCTCTTTGCTATTAGCTGTCACTCCTATGCTGTTTCGGGTCTCTGTTCCACTCTGCCCCCAGACAGGATCTCAGGGGTACCCCTTTCCTTCTCTCATTTCCTCTCTTTAGCCGTGCCTCAGGAGTGGGAAAGGAAAATCCTTTTCACCGACCATCTCCTCTATTAAAATGAACTATTTACATGCTGGGCCCAGCGTCCCCTTCTGAAAGTTACATCTTCTCTCACTCACTGCTGCATCACAGCTGCTCCCTGAGCTGACCGGTTAGCTTCTTCACTGTCTCTCCTCGCATAGACACAAGCCACAACAACTGTCAACTCTCTCACTAAATGCAGCTTCATTCCCCTCAGCACTAGCTGCCCCCCTCTCCTCAGCCCAGCTCCTGCTGATTCTTCACAGACCCAACTGTCTGCCTGCAAGCTAAACTATTAACTATTTGTCTGCCAAAATCAGGCCACCCCTCTCCCTGGTTTCCTATGGCAACACAGTGTACTACTACTCCTAAGACAGGCATAACTACAGCCCCTTACATTCCCTCCACTGTTTAACCCCTTACCGCCGGAGCCAGTTTTGGGCTCTCTAACAGAGCCCCATTTTTTAAATCTGGCGTCTGTCAATTTATGTGAGAATAACTTTTTGACACTTTTACCCATCCATGTGATTCAGAGATTGTTTTCTCGTGACACATTGTGCTTGAAGAAAGTAAGAAATTCTGGTCCAAAAAGTCCTTGTTTATTTCTGAAAATATCAAACTATCGTGAAAAATTTTAAAAATGTACCAATTTCAAACTTCAAAAATTTCAGACAGATAGTTATTCCACTGAAAATAGTTTATAACTAGAGTCTACCATATGTCTACTGTAGGTTGGTATAATTTTTTTAAATGTCTTTTTTATTTTAACGACATTAGGGGGCTTAGAAATGTAGTAGAAATTTTTAAATTTTCAAGAAAAATGGCAATATACATTTTTTAGGGACCAGTACAGTTCTAACGTGACTTTGATTGGCCTGTATGTTAGGTACCCCCATAAATGATCTCATCTAAGAAACTACACCCCTTAAAGTATTCAAAACCGCATTTAGGAAATGTATTAACCCACTAGGTTTCACAGGAATTAAAGCAAAGTGGAGGTGAAATTTCACTTTTTTTGGAGATTTTCAATATTTATCCATTATTCACAAGAATATGGTAGATGTGATCAGGGAAATGCAACTTAATATTGATTCCCCCAGATTCTGCCGTTTTCAGAGATATCCCATATGTGGCCCTGGTGTGCTATTTGGCCAACCACAAGCCCCAGAATAGTAGAAGCACCTACTGGACTCTGGGGTCTCATTTTCATTACGATTTTATTTAGGCGCCATTTCAGGTTTGCAGACACTCTAAGGTGCTAAAACTTAATGAACTCTCCTAAAAAGACCCCATATTGGGAACTACACCCCTTAAGAAATATATCCAGGGGTGCAGTGAGTATGTCAACCCCACAGGTGTTTCACAATTTTTTTTTTAGCATTAGGCTGTGAAAATGAATACAAATATTTTTTTCCAACAATCTGCAATTTTAGCTGAAAATGTTTAATTTTTACATGAAATCCTGGAAAAGAAAGCACCCACAATGTTGTTATGCAATTTCTTCCAAGTTCAGCAATACCTTACATGTGGGTGTAAACTGCTGTTTGGGCACATGTCAGAACATATAAGGGAGGGAGTGTTATTTGGCTTTTGGAATACAGATTTTGATGGGGCCATGTTGCATTTGCAAAGCCCCCAAATACCAGAATAGGTGAAACCTTTCAGAAGTCACCCTGTTTTGAATTCAACACCCCTCATGGATCTCATCTAGGGGTGTATTTTGCATTTTGAGTGCACAGGTGTTCCATTGTTTTTTTTTAGCATTGGGCCATGAAAATGGGAGGAAAAAACGCAGTTCCGCCATTGTTTTTTGGGCTTCAATTTTACAGTGTTCACCGTGCAGTATAAATGATTAGAATACGCCGAGCGGGGAGAAAGTGACATGCACATTATCCCGGCGGGATAAGCGCCGTGGATAATGGATATCTATGGGACCGGTAAGCTTCCGGCCCCCCACCCCGCCTCCGCTACACGGAAGCCGGTGTAATTGCAGGCGAAATCCGTCCCCGCACTTACGCCGGCAATAAGCCGTGTGAACAAGGGTTAAGTGACCCTGAGCAAAGCTGCAAACATAAATAGCATGTGCTACTCACATCAGGGCTCCAGCAAACACCAGCAGCCATGAAAGGCCTGCAGACTCAGGCTTTATAGGCCTGACACCAGCCTCACCTGCTGCGTGGGAGTGGTCACCCATCCGGCTCTTTGACCACTCCAGAAAAGCCGACTTGGATAAAGCGGACTGGAACCGCTTATGTTAACAGGTCAGTAATCACTGACACATAAGACCTGTCGGCTTCCCTTCACCGAGCCCAGGCCACTCGGTGACACGCACTGGTCCATACATTTCCTAAGGCCGCATAGGACAGCATTCTTGGGGAAATATATCTGCCCTCACTTGCCTTTTGGTTGTGGGTTGTGGCCAGCCCTGTATCGCGTCCACCATATTTATCTGCGTTTTTATAATGCCCCTGCCTATTACGTATTCCAGGTACCTGGCTTCTTCTAGACCCAAGGCACACTTCTTAGGGTTAGCTGTTAACCCTTCTTCTCTAAGATAGTTAAGTACTGCCTGTACTTTAGTTAGATGGCTGTCCCAGTCCTCACTAAAGATTACTATGTCATCTAGGTATGCTGATGCATAACGACGATGGGGCTTAAGGATGATATCCATCAACCTTTGGAAGGTGGCTGGAGCCCCAAGCAAACCAAACGGTAGGCAGACGTACTGGAACAGTCCATCTGGCGTGGCGAAAGCCATCTTTTCCTTGGCCCTATCTGTCGGGGAACCTGACAGTAATCCTTAGTAAGGTCGAGCGTGGAGAAATATCTAGCATGACCAAGCCTCTTGATTAATTCGTCCACACTCGGCATTGGGTATGCATCAAACTTGGAAACCTCATTCAGCTTACGAAAATCATTACAGAAGCGTAATGAGCCATCCGGTTTTGGGATGAGTACAATTGGGCTCGACCACTCGCTTCTGGACTCCTCGATCACGCCGAGATCCAACATTTTCTTAACCTCCTCAGATATTGCTCGCCTACGAGGTATCCGATAAGGTTTCAAGTTGACCTTTAACCTTGGCTCGGTGAAAATGTCATGTTTTATGACATTAGTACGTCCTGACAGTTCTGAGAACACATCAGTATTCCTTTGTATGAACTCTAGGGTCTCCTGTTTCTGCGATTTTGACAGGGTCTCTGACACACATACCTCAGGGGCCACTTTAGGGGGTGTGCCTATGGCAGTCAGGGTCTCCCTGTCTTCCCATGGCTTAATTAAGTTCACGTGGTATATCTGTTCTGGCTTGCGTTTACCGGGCTGGTACACTTTATAATTAACATCTCCCACTTTTTCAAGGATTTCATAAGGTCCTTGTCATTTAGCCAGGAACTTACTTTCTACAGTAGGAACCAACACTTACACCTGATCCCCCAGGTTGAAGCTCCTTACTTTAGCTGACCTATTATATACTCGGCTTTGAGCTTCCTGAGCCTGCTGTAGGTGTTCCCTGACTATGGGCATAACTGCAGAAATCCTGTCTTGCATCTGGGAAATGTGCTCTATTATGCTCCTGTGGGGTGTAGACTCTTGCTCCTAGGTTTCTTTGGCAATATCCAGAAGACCCCAGGGCCGCCGCCCATAAATCAACTCAAGGGGAGAAAACCCCGTGGGTGACTGAAGAACTTCCCGGACTGAAAACATTAGATAGGGCAAGAGACAGTCCTAGTCCTTACCATCCTTACTGATCACTCTCTTTAACATACTCTTCAGTGTCTTATTGAACCTCTCCCCAAGGCCGTCAGTTTTAGGATGCTACACTGACGTACGCAAATGCTTAATATTAAGTAACTTACATAACTCCCTTGTGACCTTTGACATGAAGGGAGTCCCTTGATCAGTAAGGATCTCTTTTGGAATGCCGGTACGGGAAAACATATGGAACAATATGGCAATAAGTTCTGAGGAGGTATTCCTCAAAGGTATGGCCTCTGGGTAGTGTGTGGCGTAGTCCACCACCACCAATATATACTGGTGGCCTCGAGCCGACTTTACTATCGGGCCGACGAGGTCCATTGTGAATCTCTTAAATGGGACCGCTATGATAGGTAACGGCACCAGAGAACTCCAGTAATGGGGCATGGGAGCTGTTAGTTGGCACTCCGGACAGGACTCACAGTACCGCTTCACGTCCCCATGTACACCTGGCCAGAAAAATCTTTGAAGGATATGCACCTTGGTCTTTCGCTGCCCAGATGACCCCCTAGTACATGCTTGTGGGCAAGGTCCAAGACCATCCTCCGAAAAGACTGCGGCACTACCAGTTGTTCCACCACCTCCCCATGGACTTTGTCCACCTGATACAATAGATCCTGGTGAACTGCCATGTGAGGAAACACAGTATTTGCCCCTGGATATTGAGGTTCCCCATTTACGACCTTGACATTCTCCCTAGCTTTTACTAGTGTGGGATCTCTAAGCTGAGCTGTCCCAAAATTATCCTGTGAGACCTCCAGGTCAGGCATAGCAGCCACCTCTTCCTGTTCCTCAGTCTCACCTGCAAGAACTGCTAGGGGAAAATTCTCACCAGTTTCTAGGGTCACCCCTACTGGCTGAGCTGTGGTGTCAGGGTCAAACGGTTCTGGACCAATAGCAGGGCATGCATTACCATCATTACAATTATTTACCATGCATGAAACCTTTGTATGCCATAAGTCCCAAAACAGGGGGAAATCTCTCCCCAAGATCACCGTATGCATAAGACACCTCACCACCACCACTTCATGGGAGGCAAGTCCACAAGAAGTCTCAAGTTTGACAAGGGCCGTGGGGTACTCCTTGGTATCCCCATGGATGCACAGGACCCCTATAACACGTCCGGAGACTGACGTAGGGTCTACTAGGCTGGCATGCACCAGGGTAACCAAGCTCCCAGAGTCCAGTAGAGTCTCTACAGGATAGTCATTCATTTGATATGACATATTTGATAGTTTGATTAAGTTCTCCCACTTAAAAAGATGAGAGAGGCCTGTAATTGACATCATGGGTAGACCTCAACTCTGAGAGACAAAATGAGAAAACAAATCCCGAAAATCACATTGTTTGGAAAGAATTTATTAGCAAATAATGGTGGAAAATAAGTATTTGGTCAATAACATAAAGGTCATCTCAATATTTTGTTATATATCCTTTGTTGGCAATGACAGGTCAAGCCTTTTCTGTACGTCTTCACAAGGTTGGCACACAGTTTCTGGTATGTTGGCCCATTCCTAAATGCAGATCTCCTCTAGAGCAGCAATGTATTGGGGCTGCTGCTGGGAAACATGGAATTTCCACTCCCTCCAGAGGTTTTCTATGGGGTTGAGATCTGGAGACTGGATAGGCCACTCCAGGACCTTGAAATACTTCTTACGAAGCCACTCCCTTGTTGCCCTGGTGGTGTGCTTGGGATCATTGTCATGCTGAAAGACCCAGCCATGTTTCATCTTCAATGCCCTTGCTGATGGAAGTAGGTTTGCACTCAAAATCTCACGATATATGGCCCATTCTTTCCTTCATGTACAATGATCAGGCGTCCTGGTCCTTTGCAGAGAAACAGCCCCAAAGCATGATGTTGCCACCCCCATGCTTCACAGTAGGTATGGTGTTCTTTGG
The DNA here is from genome assembly GCA_025379985.1 of Phyllomedusa bahiana. NCBI lineage: Eukaryota > Metazoa > Chordata > Amphibia > Anura > Hylidae > Phyllomedusa > Phyllomedusa bahiana. Next base: position 20,297 of record JAODAL010014999.1, read on the forward strand.
ATGCAACTCAGCATTCTCTCTCCTCCAAACATGACGAGTTGTGTTTCTATCAAACAGATCTACTTTGGTTTCATCTGATCAGATGACATTCTCCCAATACTCTTCTGGACCATCCAAATGCTCTCTAGCAAACTTCAGACATGTACTGGTTTAAGCAGTGGGACATGTCTGGCCCAGCAGGATCTGAGTCCCTGGTGGCATAGTGTGTTACGTTGGTCCCAGCTCTCTGCAGGTCATTCACTAGGTCCCCCTTTGTGGTTCTGGGATTTTTGCTCACCATTCTTGTGATCATTTTGACCCCACGGGGTAAGATCTTGCATGGAGCCCCAGTTCGAGGGAGATTATCAGTGGTCTTGTATGTCTTCGAAACAATGGTCTTGTATGTCTTACGTACAGTTCCGTTCCTACCGCAGCTGCGGTGCTGGAAGCCGCAAAACTCCTTTATCTGCAGTGATGTCTATATGTGGGTTTTTGTGGTGTTTTTTTTCATATTACAAATCACAGGATTCAAAGAGGAATAATTGAATCACGTGATTTAAGATGATGAATCATGTAAGTGCATTATAAAAAGTGCATGCAGTTTTAGGGCAGCATGTATAACAGGGCTGCACCAGTTTTCTGGCGTGCTTTTAGCCAAAAACCTGTCATAGCCTTGTTTGATAGATGTATGAACAGTTGTACGCCAAAACCTGGTACATTATGCACCAAACACAGCACTTTTATATGCGTCAAAGTGGGGCAACGAAGATATATTATACAAAGCATACCACACACACAGATTTATATGAATCCACATACGACAGGTTCATACATACTGTTGCATTGTACACTTCCTCTATATCAATTTAGAACTGACCTGTCGGCTCCAAAATATTTTTTAAGCCTAAAAATCTCACATTAAAGTGTGTGTCAATAAGGCATGAAGATAATTTGACACACAGGGTTTTTTGGAAAGAAAAACAGATTCAACAGGTTTTTTCAAGAATGTTGTGCTTTGAAAAAAGCACAATGAACTAAAAAAACTCACCATTTATATATTTTAGTCAGTATTTTGCATCAATGTTTGTCAAAACCAGGAGTGGGACCTATAGGGAGAAATCATAAATATATTTCCATCTTTTCTGTATTTTTCTGTATTCTCCTGGTATTGGCTTACAAATAGAGACTAAAATATTTAACTGAACTACATAAGTGTCACAAAGAGCCACAAAACTGAGACAAAATGCCTTAAAAAAAACTGTTTGTAGTTTCACTTTTACATCGGCCCACAGCTAACATCTGGCAGCAGCATTTAAAAGAAAAAATAACATTGGAAATAACACCAAGAAAACTGCCTTAAAGGGGTTGTCTCACTACAAAGATTGTCATTCAAATTAAAGATCTTCAAAAAACAAGCACGTTTGCAATATATGTCAATAACAAATCTCCTACTGATTTCTAGATAACTTGTTTTTTAGTGGCTTCAGAGGCTGCTGAGGTCTCTATAGTCACCGAAACCCGCTTGTTCTCCCTGATAGGCTGTATCTCCGGCATCTTATCACAAACAGGTAAAGTCGGGAGCGAGCACGCAAGTTTAACTATCTCCTGTCCTTTCTCTCTCTGTCCTCGCTCTGCCTGCGGCACAGCTCAGTGATTTAGAGCAGGCATACTAGCAGCCCTGTCATCTCCCCTGCTTTCCTTATCTGTGTCTCAGCCTAATTATTATCACTGCTGTTAACTATTTCCTGCAGGTCTATTCAGGCTCTGAGTCAAGCTAAATTAGCATTCATCTTCTGTTTTACCAACTATTCACTGCTGAATGTGAATGATTCAGGCAGGAAAATAGTCAAAACAGTCAGTGAAAAGTACACATAAGCAGACACAGAAGATGTAAGCACTGTTGATAACTCCATGCAATACAACACACAGAGATTATTTGAAATAATCCCACTGCCAATCCATGTGCTGGAACCTGGCCCGGTAATGTATGGATGATGGGGAGAGAAATATGTGCTGTGTACCGTGGATATTGAAGGTGACGCATGGAAAGAGAACTCTGTGATTGAGATGTCACTGTCCAATGTGTTAGCATCGGGAGCGAGCCAGCACTATGAGGTCACCTAGATGTAGGAGGGGGAGAGACTCCAGAAGCATGTCCCGCCATGATTTCAAAACTAAGCCTAGGACAGACATGGTAGTGATGAATCAGTGTGAGACAACTCTTTAAGCTTCTTGCTTAAGGCATGTATATTTTGTGGGTCTTTTTTAAGGTGTATGCATTTTTTATAGTGTTTTATTGGCATTTTTTCAGTCATTTCTTTTTTTTTAGTCACAGTACTAGAGTGAATCCTATTAAAATATAACTTTTTTAAAGACAGTTAAAAAAGAAAAATACAAAACTCCCTTTAATATATCCTATAAATTGAACTCTACTAAAGCAGGACTATCGGCTTCAGGCGGGATGATGCCACCAAATTAATTGCTAGGAGGCCAATCAAGGATAAAGGGCGACATCTCAGAAAAGAGGCGATTCAACGCCAGTTTTAAGGCGCATTAATGAGTGTCTGATACGCCTGAATAAATAAACCTGTCAAAAACCTGGCGTGTGATATGCCTTGTATAGCATATTCAATGTGCCTAATTTAGGCCCATACCAATAAAAAAGCGCATTGCATCATTATAGTATTCATGCCCTACTTTGTCATTCAGAGTGTTGCTGGCATAAAATGCGCCTAGTTGTGGTGCACGACAGTTAATTTATATAGATAATACGGCCTCAACAGTTTTTTGGTGCAAAATACACCAAAAAAAGGTGCAGCCGTAATGGGACATGTCGCCCAAAGTGTCTGGTCCCAGGATAGAGGAAGATAATAGAGAACAACTGTCTCTGCCTGTATTATTTACCTCTACCTTGGGACCAGTCACTTTACTCTTTAATGGCCTCCTAACATTGAATTTGGTGGCATCATCCCACCTGAAGGTGCCGTATTTATGTAGATCTTGTTGGTATTGTGAGTATAGAAGCCAACTATAGGCAACAACTTCTCATGCTATTTTGTTACTGTCATGTACATTAGTATTTTTCAATAATGTATTATCTCTATCTATATTGATATAGGTGGTACTTTTCAATTATGCTTCATCACCTATGCCATATTGCAGTTGTGGTAAGACGCCTGCAAATGTCAGTATCCATGTTTGATCCATCTTATTCTCCCTGATGAACCTCATATATAGTAGGGGAAACACGTTGGAGTTGGTTTTTGGCTTTGCCCACTTTTGCCAACTATTGGTGAAGTTTTGTTTATATTTAAATTCTACCAATTTATTCTGACGTACTGTATATATTTTCTCTTGTATTATTTTGGTATATTGGTATCTGCATAATTTTCTTCTTGCCAATTGTCTTTTGTTTTTTATTTGCCTACCTATCTGGTCAAGAATAGTTACTTAGGCTATGTTCACACGGCTTAACTGCGGGACGTAATTACGCCCCGCAATTACGCCGTATGGACGGGGGCAGGGTGGGAGCAGTGGAGTGAGCGGGGGGGGGGGGGGGGGCCGGCCCAATGCCAGCCTATAGACATGCAATAACCGTGGGGGGTATACGCCGCTGGTAATTCACATGTCAATTATCGCCGAGCAGGGAGAGGAGACGTAATCCATAGTGCTCTATGAGAACTGTGGATTACCGCACTTTGGCGCGTAATTACGGACCGCAATACGGCCCATTTTAAGCCGTGTGAACAGGGCCTTAGTATGCTAATTTTTTGTTAGGGTATTTTAGGATTGGGCAAGAGGGTCCAGTGCAGGACTGTCCTTCACTTTGGTAGGGTTCAATTTATACAGTTTATAAAGAGGAGTTTTAAATTTTTTCCTTTTTTAACTGTCCTAATAAAAGTTATATTTTAACAGGATCAACTCTAGTGCTGTATATAGCTAGTATTGCTCTATGTGGCAAATCCTATTTGCATCATCAGGTGGTTGAGCCAATCAACATACATCCAAAATTTGCTCTGTACTATTTCTTTTTTTTAAATGTATGTGTCTTTGTGGTGTTTCGAATTTGCTTTTTTTAAATAAAAAGTCATGTAATTCATAGATGATATGATTCAATAACTCCTCTTTGATTCACATGGTAATGTAAAAATATGCAAAATGCAACAATAAAATAACACGAAAAGAACAACACACATTAGTACATGCATTTTTTTCTAAGCAGAAAGTAAAAAAAATGGATGTCAATGGGAAGAGTGCCAGAGACCAATTACTGAATATTGCTACCCTAGGAACATGCTGTGAATAAAAAAAAATGCAGCAACAGTGAGAAAAAAACACGAAGACAAAAAGATTTGGTAGTGATATATTGATCTACAGAAAACTTCTGGATGTGGCCTTTTTTGGCAAAGAAGATACACCAGGAATAGGCCTCAAAAACTTTTTATTCTTCCTTAGAACCCTGCATATGAAATTATCCTTAGGTGCAATTTTTTCATAAATTTGGATCCACAGCATGTTCTAGGTATTGCTTTTTTAGGTATTTCCCTGTAGGAAAAAATACATGTAAAAATATTTGCATAAAAAAAGCTAAAAATGTTTTTAAAAAGATGCATAAAACTCATGGCATTTTTTTCTGTTTACAAGCCAGAAAAGTCAGAAAAAACTAGGCCTTAGTGTCAATTCGACATGGATCTGCACAGCACTGTACTAAATCTATACTGGGAAGCAGCTTGATTCATTTCCCTCTGTAGAGTATTCCTATACACTAATAAGTTGGCTGCAATTTTTCTCTCAATGGTTAATTTCCTTTGCGCTCTATGAATGTCAGGTTTCAGACTGCTTTGTGTCTTTTTTATGCTATGCCATCACGCTGATCCTGGCTGATTCTTTATAACAGGCGTTATGATGATGGGGTTTTCTTGAGAGTTGGAAAAATAGATGAACACAAAACTTGATTACAAAGATACCTCAATACACACATTGCTCTGGTTAATTAGCAATAGAACTGGGGTGTTTTCTTGCTCTGCATATGATGTATGACCACATTATTATCAGTCATTTGTACCATTGTTATAAATAAGTAATTGGGTTGGGGAGAAGGGATAATCCTTATTTAATTAAATTCAACCATACTCCCAGGTTGGCAGCAACAAGACATATGTGAGACTAATACCCTCAGTCTGCTTGCATGCATGTGCAATTAAAAATTCACTCTACAGTTGCACTGGCAGTTTAGTGTTGCTTTTGGCATTTACAGATTCTTTTATTTTGTGATTTTTTTTCACCAAACACATATGCTAGAGCAGATGTTGCTTATTTGTTGTTTATTCAGTTCTGTAGGCACTGGCAGCCAACATCATTGTTCTGCAATGAAGCTCTCTCCACAGTCTTGCTTTAGGACCTTGCAACTGTGAAGCAGCCTGAGCTGTACCTGTACACACTAGTGCTGTACCTTGTAAGCCACTGTTTATATCATAGACAATGGTATTCACAATGCAAAATGTGTTAAGACATATTAACTGCTTAAATGCTTCATATATCAAACTGCAAAATTAAAAGGTGCCATCTCATGTGATGGACCTGAGATGATGTCACAGTCACATGACACAGTCGCAGGTCCTTCACCCCAGGCCATAGAGTGTAATGTGTAAGTGGAAATTCAATGTATACACACACATACATATACACTCACACTGCATATACATATTTAGACAATCACACATGCCATCCCTATCTTAAAGTGTGGCTACTGTGACTTGCTGGGACTTGAGGTTCCCCCATAGAGTGCAATGGGTAAGTAAAAGTTCAATGTATGCACACACATATACATATACAGTCAGACAAACAATCCTTATCTTAAAGTGTGGCTACTGGGACTTGCTGGGACTTGTAGTTCCCCAGCATGCCACACTTTTAAGATAAAGTACTGAAAGAATAGACATACACTCCATGGTTTGAGACTTTAGGGTATGTACTGTGTGTATGTATATATGTGGGTTGTATGTGTGTGTGTATATATACACTGGTAGTTGTAGTTCCACAGCAACTGCCAAGGAACTAAAATTTCCCAGCATGCAGTGTCTGCATCCATCATGTTAAAAAAAAAGTAAGCCCGCTCCCTAAAATAAGCCCTTTTTTGGAAATGAAAATAATATGACCCTGTCTTCTTTTTGGAAAACCATGGTAGTACAGTTGAAAAAAAGAAATATATCCATCAAGTTCAACCAAGGGTGGGGGAAGAGGTGAATGAAGGGAGGGTGAGAGAAAATGTTTAAACTTAGTTTCCCCTACTGATGAGGACTTGAATCCTATAAGGAGAAAACTAATCGGCCCTAAATGAATATTTAATTTCTGCTCCCAAAATTTTCATCAGACTGAATCTAGAATTTTATATGGCTACACACGTATTCATATTTTTTAGTTTCAGGTGGATATTTAAGCCTTTCTTGAAACCCTAACTGTTCCTGCTGTTACCAGCCCCTCAGGCATGTTATTCCACAGATTTACAGTTCTCATAGTGAAAAAGGCTTTTCTCCTCTGGAGATTGAATCCTATTTTCTCCAGACAAAGTAAATGCCCCATGTCTTTTGAGGGGGCATTACATGAAATAGCTTTTCCCCATACTTTTTGTAGGGGTCATTTATCCCCATACTTTTTGTAGGGGTCATTTAAATACTAATCATATCTCCCCAGAGCCATCTTTTATCAAGGCTAAATACATTTAATTCTTTTAACCTCTCCTCATAACTAAGATGCTCCATTCCCCTTATAAGTTTGGTTGCTCGTCTTTGCACTTTCTCCAGCTCCACTACATCCTTTCTATAAACTGAAGTCCAGAACTGAACAGCATATTCCAAGTGAGGCTGCACCAATGCTTTATATAGCGGTAATATTACATTCCTGTCCTGCGAGTCCATGCCTCTTTTAATACACACTAATATCCTGCTTGCCTGGCAGCTGATTGACACTGCATGCTGTTCTGTAATCTATTATCTACAAGAACACCTTTCTTAACAACTGATTCTCCCAGTTTTTTCTCCCCCTAGGAGATATGATGCCTGAAGATTATTAGTACGAAGATGCAGAATTGCACATTTACTCACATTGAACCAAGTGGATGCCCAAACACTCAGTTTGTCCAGGTCTGCTTGCAATTTATGAACATCTTCCATAGATTGCACTACACTGCATAGCTTGGTGTTATCTGCAAAAATAGAAACAGTGCTATTTATCCCCTCAACTATATCATTAATAAATGTACTGAATAAAAGAGGACCCAATACTGAGCCCTGGGGCACACCACTCATAACCGGGGACCACTCAGAGTAGGAATCATTTACCACCACTCTCTGAGTATGATCCGATAGCCAGTTTTTAAATCCAATTACACACTGGTATTTCTAACCCAATGACACATGGAAGTTTTGGCCCCTGTAACATATTTTGAATTGGAGCTTAGGGAGGCTAGTCCGGACATGCGCAATCCAACTCATTTGCCAGATTTACACATAAGGTGGGAAATAGGAGTACAGGACAGGCTAGATAAGGGCTGGCAGTTTGGAGTTCAATTATTAGGGGGACAGACGGGAAAATCTGTCATAAATACCGGGATGGTGGAACAATATGTTGTTTACCTGGGGCCTGAGTTCAACATATCACGGATTGAGTTCACAGATTTCAGGGTTGGGCTGGTGAGAATCCAGCTTTCATGGTCCACATTGGCACCAGTGACAAAGTTAGAGGTAGGTGTATGTCCTTAAAGGGATTATGTGAGAGATCCCAAAAAATGAGAACATATAATGGAGGAATACTAAAGATAAGCAATACATCTATGTCCCTATCCAGTGGACTAGTGGATGGAGCTACAGTTGCTATGAGCACTGTTTGAAAACTACAATTACCACAAAAGCAGCTTCTCCAAGCTGAGCTGCATATTTTATATACTATATCCACACCACATTTATTTATATATGTGTGTGTACAGCCCTCAATTTCCTTTCTACTCTGCAGAGCTGTCCCTTATACCACAAGACTGACTGACCACAGCACATGCTCTGTTATGTCAGCCTAACCAGGAAGTAACTCACAGAGCCTGTCCTACTACCTGTAGGACAGGTTTCTGCACAGGACAGAGCACGGCAGCCATTGTCTTCTTTTACAATGATTATCCCCTAGACAAAACAAGCAGACTTTTCTAATTAAAGGTATTTAGGATTTTTTTTTATTATGACAAATAGTTTATCTATTTAGTTTTATTATTTTTTTTTTTTTTTTCTTGAAAACCCTTTGGAAATAACATCAGGAGGTTAGGACAAAATCAAAAGGTAAGGACCACAAAGGTAATGTTTTCAGAAATACTACCTGTACCACAGATCACACCAGAGATGCAGCAGAAGATTAGAGAAGTGAATAAACGGTTCAAAAATTGGTGTAGGAAAAAGAAATTTGGGTTTTTGGAGAACTGGGCTGACTTCTGTCTTGGCTACAGACTCTATAATAGGGATGGGCTGCGCCTAAATGACGAGGATGCAGCTGTATTGGGTTACTTCAACTAGGGACTGTGGGGGAGCATCTACACATATAGTGTGCAAGATAGTGAAGATAGAGAGTTGGGAATTAGTAATAAATCAGGTGGTGGAGTGGAGGGAGGGGGTGTAATAAAAACAGGGTTAAAAAAATGAAAAACAAACAACCTCTAAATTGCATGCTGACCATTGCATCTCAGCAATAAAATAAATGAACTGGAATTATTTATTGCTGAAGAAAAATATGACATAGTGGGGGTAATTGAGACATGGCTGGATGAGACCTATGATTGGTCGGTTAACTTACAGGGTTACAGTTAATTTAGAAGAGATTGTATAAATCAGAATGAGGGAGGTGTGTGTCTTTATATAAAATCATGTCTGAAGCCAAGACTATGGGAAGAAATAGATACCAGAAATGAACATGTGGCCTCATTATGGGTAAATACACATGGGAGTAATAACAATAATAAATCCTATTCGGCGTCTTCTATAGGCCACCAAATATAACAGAACCCATGTAAGATATACTCCTCAAACAAATAGATGAGGTAGCTAATCATAAAGAGGTTGTTATTATGGGTGACTTCAACTACCCAGACATATTGGGAAACTGAAACTTGTGGCTCTCATAAAGGAAACACTTTTTTGTCAATAACTAAAGATAGTTACCTTTCCCAACTGGTACACGAGCGGAGTAGAGGAAAGGCCCTTCTGGACTTAATATTTACTAATAGACCTGACAGAGAAACGAAGGTTCAGGTTGGGGGCACCTAGGAAATAGTGATCACAATAGTGTTTAAGCTACTTAAGCAGGAGGGATGTGAAGAAGCACTAAAAGCTATAAGGAAAAAAAATAAAATATGTAAAATAATGTTAAAGGCAGCAAAGCTAGAGACAGAAAGGCATATTGCCAAAGAAAGTTAAACGAAACCCTCATTTATTAACAGACAACTGAAAATGTTAGCCCTTTGAAAAGTTGTGAGAGAGGTATTGTAGAGGGCAATGAGGAGAAAGCGAACCTACTGAACAATTTTTCTCTCCACCATATTTACCAAGGAAAATGGCATTCCTGTTGATGGGCAGAAGGATGAGGTAAACTCTACCTTATATGTTTCTTGTCTAACCCAGGAAGAAGTGCAGCTCCACCTTAAGAAGATTAAAATAAACAAATCACCAGGTCTTGATGGTATACACCCCCGTGTCCTAAGGGGATTAAGTAATGTCACAGGTACTCTTAATATTTATGGACTAGTGCATAGCAAATGTAATGCCAATATTCAAAAAAGGGTCAAAAATGGATCCCGGAAACTATAGGTAAAATCTTTGAAGGTTTTCTAAGGGATGCTATACTGGAGTATCTCACTGAAAATAAATGTATAATGCGATTCCAGCATGGGTTTATGACAGATCGGTCATGTCAAACTAATCTCATCAACTTCTATCAGGAGATTAGTTCTAGACTGGATCAGGGTCTGCCATTAGATGTCATATATCTAGATTTTTTGTAAAGCATTTGACTGTGCCACATAAAAGGTTGGTAAGTAAATGAGAATGCTTGGACTGGGGAAAATATTTGCAAGTGGGTAAGTAACTGGCTCAGTGATAGAAAACAAAGGGTGATGATTAATGGTACATACTCGGACTGGATTCCATTTACTATTGGGATACCTCAGGGGTCAGTATTGAACCTTATTTTCTTTAATACATACATTAATGACCTAACACATGGATTGTACGGTAAAATACAAATCTTTGCAGATGATACTAAGCTCTGTAAAGTAATCAACACAATAGAGGATAATGTTTTATTATAAAGGGATCTGGATAAGTTGGAGGCTTGGGCAGATAAGTGGTGGATGAGGTTTAACATAGATAAATGCAAAGTTATGTACATGGGAAGCAAAAATCCATTTCATGATTACTTGTTAAATGGAAAAACACTGGGTAAAGGTGACATGGAGAAGGACTCGGGAATCCTGGTGGACAGTAAACTTAATTGTAGCAGCCAGTGTCAGGCAGCAGCTGCCAATGCAAATAGGATCATGGGGTGTATTAAAAGGGGTATGGATGCACATGATGAGAACATCATTCTCCCATTATACAAGTCACTAGTTAGACCACACATGGAATATTGTGTACAGTTTTGTACACTAGTGCACAGGAAAGACATTGTAGAGCTTGAACAGGTACAAAGGCGAGCAACAAAAATAATAAAAGGCCTGGGTGGACTGCAATATCCAGAAAGATTAGCAAGTTTAGGGTTATTTAGTTTAGAGAAAAGACCACTTCGGGGGGGACACAATAAATATGTTTAAATATATTAAAGGTCAATTGAGATTTCTCTCAAGATCTATTTATACACAGAACTGTATCTAGAACAAGGGGACATCCTCTACATCTTGAGGAACGAAAGTTTATACATAAACATAGAAAGGGATTCTTTACTGTAAGAGCAGTGAGACTGTGGAACTCTCTGCCAGAGGAACGTGTCATGGTGAATTCACGAGCAGAGTTCAAAAAGGACCTGGATGTATTTCTAGAGTGCAATATAACAAGTTATAGGGACTAAGATTCTGGAGAAGGGTCGTTGATCCACGGATTTGTTCTGATTGACAGATTGGAGTTGGGAAGGGATTTTTCCCCTAAAATTAGGATAATTGGCTTCTACCTCATTGTTTTTTTTTTTTTTCCTTCCTCTGGATCAACAATATAGGACAATAAGCTATAGTGTAGTTTAAAGCATTAGAAAATTTGTAATTTTATTTTACTATCCTGTCTTCAGTAATATATGAAGAAATAACACAAAAAAAGTCAAGATTTGTGTTCTTTTTACCATGTAATGACACACAGTCGAGTCACATTATTATAAAACCACTAATATCCAAGTAACCCCATATGCAGCGCAGAAGCACAAAACACTGAATGACTAAAAATGTTATGGTAAGCTGTTACGTGTAGCTGGAGCCATGCAGACTGCAGTGCATCCCACAGCTGCTGGAGGGTGCATGGGGCAGGATCCATAGAGCAAACATTGCAATTAAAGTGGTCTCATAGATGATCAATTGGGTTTAACTCAAATTAGGGGGCCAGGATAGTACTTTGAAGTTGTGATTTTGCTCTTCCAACCAATGCAAGACATTTCTAGTCATGTGACGTTACATTATCTTGCTAATCTTAGGTAGACCATTAGCATGTATGGGTGTTTGTAATCAAAAGAAAATTCAAAACAACATTTGGTTTTAGATTGCCTTCCAATAGATAATGGGGCAGAGAAGCCCCACATCAAACACTACACTATACTTGGTTTTTTTTATGGGTTTGTTCTCAAAAAACTCACCCAAAGCAACACCATCTCTCAATGGGGCAGAAAATGACTCTTGTTTGATTGCTTTTGGCCCCTTCTGATAGTATTGTGAAAAGCCTTTTTGCTGAGCAAAATTTTTTTCAGCAAGTGCATGACCATTTCCCCTGCTTTTTTAGTCTCATAAAAACTTTGCGAACTGTTGCTACATCCATTCGAATAGCATGTACAATGAGGGCAGGTTTCAGGAAGAGGTCAGGGCAGGAGGTGGACAAGGCAGGGTCAGGAACATAGCGGAAGATGAGTTACAGGAAAGCAATCAGAACAAAACGAACAGGAATGACAGTCAAGTGTAACACTCCTTTGTGCCAACCTCCTTGGGCAGGGTGAATGGTCACTGTCACCTCACTATGACACAGTGCATCCACTTGAATCTTCTAATTAGCTCTCTAGGTATACAAATGGGGGGTTCCTCTTCTCTCAGGGGTCAACTTGGGAAATCCCGTCTAAGCTCAGTACACACTCCCAGGGGTTTGGGGAAAACTCTTTAAATTTTTTCAAAGATTTAACAGGTAGATTATGGCTTGGAGAATGGCAAACATGAAAATAAAGTGAAACAAATCCCAAAGCATAACAACCAACTAATTAAAAAATACTCCCCCTAGGAGTAGAGTTACAGAATCTTTTCTCGCCCCTTAAAGGGCTTGTTTTTCACGGCTTTTTTATCCTTTTTTAAAGGACCGTTTTTTGACAGTTGAAAAAACGCATCCGGAAAGCGGATCCGTAAAACGCAGCATTGTTACTTTAAAATTTTTGATCCGTTTTGAAACTTTTTCACTTGGGGTTTTTTCGCACCACTTTTCCCGATGCGATTTCGATCTCTCTCTCTCCCCCTTTTTCCCCAAACCCCGGCATTCCAAACCCCGCACCCGGCTGTCACGCTTTCCCGCACCCGGCTGTCCCTCTCCCGGGACCTCGGCATTCCCAAATTTTCCCGCACCCGGGTGTCACTTTCTCCCCGCCCTCGGCTTTTCACTGCCCCCGCACCTCCCGGCTGTCACTCTCCCCCACCTCGGGTGTCATGCTCCCCCCCCACCTCGGCAATTTAAAATTCCCCCCACCTCGGCTGTCACCTTTTCCCGCACCTCGGCTGTCACTGCTCCCGGGACCTCGGCAATTTAATCTCCCGCACCTCGGCTGTCACTGCCCTGCAATCGGGATTCAAAACTCCCGCACCTCGGCATTCTATCTCCCACACCTCGGGTGTCACTGCCCCGCACCTCGGCATTCAAATCTCCCCACCTCGGGGTCACTGCTCCCGCACCTTTCCCTCCCCCTTGCTCCCGCACCTTGCTCCCCCCCGCTCCCCCCCGCGCTGCCCCCCCTCCCCCTGAGTCCCGACGCTCCCCTGCGCTCCCGACCTCACTGTGCTGCCGCCGCACACCCTCCAGCGACCCCCGCCCACCCCCAGTGCGCTTTTCGCATCCTTTTTCGGGTTTCAAACGCAGCTGATACGTACCCGGGGTGGAGCGCTTTTAAAAGGTCCAAAAGCGGACTCCATTATCTCCTTGGGCTTTCATTGGTAAACCGCAATAAGAATTGACATGTCAATTCAAAAGGGGATGCAAAAGCGCAGCGAGAGAGCCCCCAAAGCCACGCTGACTCCCGTGGAACAGCGATGCGCTTTTGCCATTGAACCAAAGTTAATCCCACTGACAATTTTAGTTCCCTTTTGCGGATCCGTAAAAGGACCGTAAAAAGGATCACAAAAAGCCGTGTGAACAAGCCCTTACACTGGACTCAGTACATGGGGATCACACATTACTGTACCACCACATACTGTAGTACTGTGTAGCTAACCTCTCGCAGCGAACCACAGTGAGAGTGCAATCAAAATGGCCACCACAATGCAGTGTCAGTTAAATCATTTGGGCCCAGTTGCTGTGGTTGTTGGAGCTCTTCTGGTAACTTTGGGGCACTTGGAGATCTCAGAAGTAGCATTTTCCTTTTTGAACATGCACACAATAAGTATAAACCCCGATTAACCTCTTTAAAGGGAAATTGCATTTTTTGGTTGACCTTGTTTTTTTCCTCCTTGCCTTTAATTTAAAAAAATTTACACATTAAAACGTTTACATTTTTTTTTTTACTGTAACTTTTAGTCCTTCTAGGGTGCTTCACCACTAGGGGGGCACAATCATTTATAAAACCTAGTGCATTGTGTAGATTCCCAGTCAATTTACTGGGCCGGTGGGAAATCTGAAAACTGACCGTGGATTTTGGCAAACCCACAACAAAAACCGTGGTATGGCGCTGTTAGAATGCCGTCAGATTTTGAACGGCATTTTATGCTGTGTAGACATAGCCTTACATCTCTGTGTTGTTTTGTTTTCTTGTAAAAGTATTCATTCTAGAAATTCATTAGCAGTCTGTCAAATGGGTGTTACCAAGTGAGGGTTTTTTCCCTGCACGGTCTGCTTTGTTCAATCTATGCTAACAGTCAGTATGTCAGGGACACACCCACTAAAAACTGGGAACACCCAGCTGACTAATTTAGTAATATATTTCTGTAAGGAATATCAGAGGAACCGCACAACACAGAGATAAAATGCACCCAAAATTTTTATTTTCAAGGGAGCAAAGGATTAAATAAAACAACGGAAATTTTAAGAGATGTAAGGGGTCCTCTTTACCTTAGTATATTTCTCCTATCCCTGTTTTATAACAGTATTCTCAACCCCCAAACAATTTGGGGGCCCTCCCTTCCACTGCAAAGCTATCTGAGGTTATTAATGGTTATCTGAGGAATGTTATTTTACACTGAATGCACCTGGTCATGCAAATCAGCAATACTGACTCCCTTTCCAGCTGCCAACTAATGACCCAGAGTGTTGTGGGTCAATCCAGAATTTTGCAGGCCATGGTGCATGCCTAAGGGTATGCAGGCTCCGAGAAACATTTTTTCATTGACTTTTAGTTGAAAAAAATTTTTGAAACTTTAAAGAAAAGCCTACACTGGTTCCATTGTAGTGCTGGGCTGTTAGTGTACCTGAAATAAAGGCTAGAGGGGACTGGCTACCATCCAGTCCATCTTTATCATTGGGTAGGTTAGGTGGCTGCACTGGGGCCCCACGAGAACAGGGGGACCACTAGTAGCTAGTGAAAACCTAAGCTCCTCTACTTAATTACTGTAGTCACTTTATTAAAACAGTAGCTGCAGCTCTGCTTTTACTGCCTGTCGCCGGCACATGACTCTTTACAGCTTAGGCTTGCAGCAACATATCCCCATCAGGTCAGTTATATGAGGTGCCGTGTGGCCTGGGGGCACAGAATGGCTGACCACATGAAGTTGTTGTAGGACTTTATGTTATGATAATGTACATTTTTATTCCTGTGAGAGGTTGTGTTGGTTGAGGGACCCAGTGCACAGCTCTCACTGGGGGTCCGTGATGCTGTTAAGACGGCCTGGCTTTCATACATTATGCCACCCCACACCATAATCTTGTGTTGGAAAACCCAACGTTATTTTGATTTTTATCCCTTTGTTTATTAAAAAATCTAATAAAAACAAAATATTGAAAAAAAACAAAAAACAATTTATAACCAGCCAAAGTAAAGCTGCAGCCTGATACTATCGGCACGGGTAGGTCCATCAATATTGGCCTCGTCCCATCCTAAAAATACCAGCCCTCAGCCACCCCAGAAGCATACCATCACATTAGAGTATCCCTTATGCGTTAAGTACTGAGGTAATAACGTCAACCATGTTGTGACAAAAAATACTGCGGTTTTTGACCCAAAGCCCCAAAGGAAAAGTATTGGGACGTATCTGCCCAGATGCCTCCTTTTACTAACACTAG
The DNA here is from genome assembly GCA_025379985.1 of Phyllomedusa bahiana. Taxonomy (NCBI): domain Eukaryota; kingdom Metazoa; phylum Chordata; class Amphibia; order Anura; family Hylidae; genus Phyllomedusa; species Phyllomedusa bahiana. The sequence continues at coordinate 35,965 of JAODAL010014999.1, forward strand.
GAGAAAAAAATCATAAAAAAAAACCAAAAAAGAAAAAATATTTAAATAAACATTCCCCGACAACAGCCCTTGTTTACCATTTTATTAAAGAAATATATGCACAGCTGGTCCAACTTAATCCAATAAATTGTAGTCCAAAAAGGAAAATCCTGTAGAAGAAAAATAAACAGAAACCCTTCAGATGGGAGACTGGTTATTACCCAGCTTTTCTGGATACTGGATAGTCTATTCAGCACTTGGGGGGAAAGCTGGGTGACATCCCCCACAATAGGCAACTAGAAAAGGTAGGTGCCTGAAATTGGGGATGGGGCACCAGCCAGATTTCCCAGATACTGGATAGGCTACTCAGAACCCAGGAAAGCTGGGTGACATCTACCACAGCAGGGGATTGTTTCCGGGGATTTTTTTTCTAGGGCATTTACTTTCCAGCATAAATGATCTGTTTTCTGTATTCTGGAGGCTGATAAGATTCCGGCAACACCCAATATGTAGGGTTTTTGTTATCTTATACTGTAAAAAAAAAATCTAAACATTTTCTATTATTGAAATTTGCGTGGTGGCGCCATTTTCTGTGACCAATTTACCTTTTTTTTTTCTAGCACCTATAAGGGCGTGAGTGAAAGGGGACATTTTTTTTTGGGGTTGGGGAAATGTACTTTTTTTTGGTATTGGTTTTTTAAATAAATATTTAAAATTTTTTGATCACCCTTATTTTCCCAATTTTTTTATGGAAAATGAAAAAGATCCCAAAAAAATGAAATTTTTTGGGCCCTTTTAAAATTTTTTTTTTTTTTTTTTTTATTGGGGGTTTTGGGGGAACGCAAAAAATTTTTTAAATAATTTTTAAAAAGAAAGCAGCCCATAAAAAAAAATATGGGGTTTAATTTTTTTATTTTTTTTCTTTTTTTATTATAAAATGGCAAAAAAAAAAAAGGTTTTAATCCCAAATTTTTTTTTTTTCCCCCCCTTTTAAAAAAAAATTTTTTTTTCCCCTTTAAAAAATTTTTGTCGGTCCTTTGGGTTTCTTCACCCTTTTTTTGGGTGCAAAAATAATTTAACATTTCCCATAAAACCAATGCATTTAGGAGGTTTTCCAAAAAAAAAGGCATTTTTATACTTTCTGGGACTTGGAAAACAAAAGGGGGAAAAAAACAAAAAAAAAAACCACTTTTAATGTTTTCTGCCAAATTTAGTTTTACCCCAAGGGCCAATATAAAAAAAAAACCAAAAAAACAAAAAAAATTTTACAAGAAAAAATAGTACCCCCCCACACCCTCCCCATATCCCCACCCTAAAAAATAAAAAACCGGGGATAATACCTCATTTTTGTTAAAGAATGTAAAAACCCTTAAAACCCAAGAACCCAAAATTTCCACATACGGTTTCACACCCGGGCAGTTACATTTTTTTTAAAAAACTCATAGATTACGTCTTTGGGCTGAAAGAAACGGGATCTCCCTTTTCCTTTTTTTCCCCCATTGACCCAGACCTCCCATGGATGGGCCCTTTTCCCGGCCAAACCAAAATCTTTCCCCCCAGAATGGGGGCCAAAACAAACCCTGAGCCCTCTGACTTTTCTATCAAAAATTTAACCTGTGGGAAACCCCTTTTTTTGTGGGTTTTGGAAAATATTTTCCCACTTTACAGAAAAATTTTTTAAAGCCTTTTTTTATTTGCCCCGCCAATTTTTGGGGAAACCAAAAAGGTTTAAATTTTTTTTTTTTGAATTTAAAAGGTTTAAATCTGCACCCCCCCTTTTTGAAAAAAAAAAAAAAAAAAAAAAAAATAAAAAATAATTTTTTTCTAATTTATTTAAAAAAAGAAAAAACCAAAAAAAATTTCAAAAGGGGCTTAAAAATTAGTTTAGAAACCTTTGCCCAAAATTTGGGGCTAAAATACAGCCATGAGGGCCACTTTTTGGGGAAAGATTTTTCAACAAGAAAATTTTTTACACCTGGGATTTTGGGGGTTTTTCCTCTCCCAATTTTTTTCCTTTCAGACCTCTCCATTCCCTTTAGGTTGGATGGTGCATTTTTTGGTGGACAGCCTTTTCAAGCTTTCCGAGATGCCAGTTGGGTTTTTGGTCAGGGCCCCGGGGTGGGGGCCAGTCCCAATAAAAGGGGCCCCAGCTTGTTGGTTATGAACCCCCCCTACTTTTGTTTTTTTTAGCTGTTTTGCTTAGGGTCCCCTTTCCCTTTTTGGGAAAAAAGGAACCTTTGGGCCCCTTTTTAAGGGGCCCTTTAGCAACCGGAAGAGGGGTTTTTTTTCCCCGGAATCTTTTGGGACTTGGGTTCATTTTTCTTTCATTCAATTTTCAACCCCGGGCCCCCCCCTGAAACTGAAAAACCCAACCCCCATAGCATTTTGGGTTCCCCCCACCATTGGGTTTCAATGTTTTTGGGGGGGTTTTTATTGGGGGAAGGGGGATGGGCCAATTTTCTTGTTTTTTTCCACACATTTTCCGCTTACAATTAAAAACCAAAAAGTTCAAATTTTTTGTTTTAAACATAAAAGACCGGGGGGAAAACTTTTTTCTCATGTCTGGGGATTCCTTAATTTTGTTTTTTTTTTTGGGGTTAAAAAATTTTTTCGGGGGATTTTTCAAAGGGCTTGCATTGAGAGAGGCCCTTCCCCTAAGCACACCTTTTTGCCAAAAAAAATTCCCCCGGGGGGTGGAAAGGGCTGCAAGTGATAGTTGACCCTTTTTGGAAAAATTTTTTTTCCCTTTTCCCCACTGCCCCTCTTGGGAAAAATCAAACCAAAAAGTGACCTTGGGTTCCTTTTTTACCTCTCTTTTCCCAAAGGGGGTCCTCCCCCAATTCTTAGTTTTGGCGGGTTGGGCCCGGGTTGGAGGGGGGGGAAATTGTGGTTGCCCAAAAAATTTTTCCCCTTTAAGGGGTTATGGAGGCCACTGGGCTCTTTGGAATTTTTGAGTGATTCAGAAAATTCTTTTTTGGGAAAACCCTTTGGGCCCGATTTTTTTTTTTCTTGGCCCCCAAATTCTGTCCCCTGAGCTCCTTGGGGGAGTTCCTTAGAAAAATACATATTTTTATTTCGCTCTGGGCATTTTCCCGTGAGCTTGGGAAAAGTCTTAAAATTTGGGGGGGGGTGTTTTGCCTTTCCTAATCAAGTCCAAAACCCCGTTTTAAAATTAAAAAAACAGGTGGGGGCCCAATAGGGAAAGGGTTGAAAAACCCCCTCAAGGGGGAATCAAAAATGAATGGGGGCCAAACAGGGGAGTTTTAAAAAGGGGTGTCCAGCAAAAAGGGGCCTTTTTTAAAAATTTTAAAGACCATGTGAATTTTTTCAAATTTTTCTTGTTTTTAAAAAATTTTTCAAAAAAATTTTCTAATTTCCCTTTTTTTTTTTTTTTGTTTCACGAAAGGGAAACCGAGTGTATATTTAAAGCCAAAAAATTTTAAAATTTTTTTGGGTCTTAGCAAAAGGGGTGCAAGGGGAAAAAACCAAAGAGGTGAAAAAAAGTTAAAAAAGGTAAAGAAACTTTTTCCCTTTTTCCTTTCTGTAATTTTTTAACCCCCTTTCCCCCCCCATAGTGCCCCAAATTAAAAACAATTTTGCCCCCAAGGTTTTGCCCCCCTGGGGAAAATTTTTGGGAGGGGAGGACCACTTTGGGAAAAATTGGGTTTTCAGGGGCCCCCTGTAAGTTTTTTAAATTAAATTAATTTTTTAATATTTTTTTTCTAGGTAAATAGGTATTTAATTTCCCTTTTTCCCTTTTGAAAGGTTTTGGTTAGCCCCTAGAAAGGGAAATTAGATAGGGGGGGTTTAAAAAAGGGGGAAGGTTTTGATAAAAGGGGGCCCCGTAGGTTTGGTAGATAGGGACACCCCAGTAAAGTGGGCCCCACCAGTAGGTGGGGAGAAGGGGGCCCCCGTAAATGGAAAATTTGGAAGGCCCCCCCAAATAGGTTGGGTTTGGTAGGTAGATATTGTTTTCCTTTTTTGTAAAGGGTTAAATTTTGTTTGGAAAAAATTCCCCAACCATTAAGGAGTTTTTTGAAATTAAGCCCCGATAGGGTTTTTGGGGGCCCAAAAAGAAAAAATTTTCTTTTTTTCCTTTTTTCCCTAAAACTGCAATAACCAAAAAAAAAAATAAAAGGGGAAAATAGTCTAATTTGACCCAGAAAATGTTTCCCACCCCTTTTTTAACACCCCAAAAAATATTTAGGGGGGAAAGAAGACCAGTTCCGGGGGGGGATTCCAAAAATTTATTTTGGGGCATTTAAAAATTTTTTTTAAACTTTTTTGGAATTTGGGAGGGGGAAAAAAGCCAAAAAACAACCCAAAAAATTTTTAAGGGAACCCTTTAAAAAATTTTTTCCAAGGTTTTTTTTTTTCCCTTTAATTTGGATTAGGGAAAAACACCTGTTTTTTTAAAAATTTTTTCCCCTTTTGCAAAAAAAAAACATGTTCAAAAATTTTTTAAAATGCGCAAAAAACCCAAATTTTTTAAAAATTTTCGAAATTACCCCCCCCTTTTATATAGACAAAAATTATTGGTTTTTCCCCAAAAAAAAAGGATAGTGCTTTTCGGGCATCATAAAAAAACTTTTTCCAAAATATGTCTATAAAATAAAATCCAATAGCTACCTTTTTTTGGGGGGAAAAAAAACCCCCTAAATTTTAGGCCCGGGCAAAAGGAAAATTTTTCTCCCCAAAATCCAAAATGCTTTCCCGGGTGGAAAACCACAGGGCTGACATACAGGACCAAGGCCCAAAAAAGGGGGTTAAGTGACGTCCCTAAAACCCATGGGGAAAGTTTTAACCCCCAAATTTTAAAAACAGCCTAAGCGTTTCCGGGGGACAATGCAGGGTCCTTTTTTCCCGGGTTTTTGTTTGGGCCAACCAGCCCCCTTTACCACCCCCTGCCTTAATCATTAAAGTTGGGTTTTTTTTGGGGTTTTTTTTTTTGCTCTTAAAAACCAACTTTTTTTTGGAACAATCTTAAAACCCTTTTTAAATTTAAAAAATTCAAAAAAGTTTAACCCTTTCCCTGTTTGAAACCCTTGGTGATTGTGAAACTAAATTAAGTATCCAAAAATTTTTTTCGATCCCGGGCCTTTTTTTCGATCAAAAACTTTCTTTTTTCCTTTTTTATAAATTTTTTTCTCCCCAAACCTAAAACCCCAAACCCCCCCCCCCCCCTCCCACCGTTCCCCCCCGCTCCTTTAAAATTTGATTTCATTATTTTATAGGTTTTGGAAAGGGAAATGCTTAAAAAAACCCCTTTTTAGTTGTATTGGTGTTCACTTATATTTTTGGGAGTTAAAATTGTCCCCCTCCCTAGAATTTGCCCCCACGTATTTAACTCCCTTTTGACTGGCCCTGTTATAAAAAATTTTTTTTATCAAACAAATCTGGGGGGCCTTTATCAAAAGCGATTTTTTTTCTTTTTTTTTTTTTTTAATCCCTTAAAAAATTAAAAAAGGGGGGGTGGAGTGGCATTGTCCCCCAAGGGAAAAGGGAACCTTTTTTTTGCGTTTTTGCAGCAGATTTTCCAGAAACCCTTATCCATTTGGTTTAAAAGCAAAAAAAGGAAATTTTTTTTCTTGGAAAAGGGGGAAAAAAATATAAAAATTCTCACACCCCAAAGGAAAAAATTTCTGGGAAATTTTTCCCGTCCATTGGGAGTAAACAAAATCTGGGGCGTCTCTTCTTTTCAGTTTTTTTTTTTAAAAAAAGCCTAAAATTTTCCAACAATTTTCAATTTTCCCCTTTTTAAAAGGGGTCACACATGCAAAACAACAAAAGTGGGTTGGGTTTCCCCAGTAATAAGTATTATTTCCAAAAACCCCCAACTCAAACAAATAATTTATCCCAATTAGTCCCAAAACACCCTTTCCCGAAATCTTCCCCAAAATTTGGGGTTCTTTTGGGAATGGCTTTTTTCATTTGGGCCCCAAAACTAAATCCTTTGTCAGGGTTTGCGTTGGACAAAGGGCAATTTATAACCCTGGGCCCCCTAAATCTCGGGAAGGGGGTGAAGGTTTTTTACTCTAATGGGTTTTTTTAGTCCTGGCATTGATCTTCCCTTTCCCCCTTTCTGGCGAGGGTTTTAAAACAAACCTTGGTTGTTCTTCATTTTTTTGTAACGGGTTGGAAGTTGGGGGGTTTTTACCCAAGATCCTCTAAACAGTTGGTTCAACCCCAAATTTCTTCTTGACTTGGCCCCTTTAGCTGCAGGGAAAAGTTTTCTGCCTCTGTAGGGTGATTTAAAGCAAAAAGCACCTGCTTTCTGCTTTGGGCCAAGAAATTTTGGAAATTTTTCATCTAATTTAAATAAGAACCGCTTTTTTTTGGGGGGGGGGGTTTGGGGGGTTTTTAAACACTTTAATTCCCGGCCCCCCGTCTTTCCCACGGGAAAGCTGTGGGGCTTTAGTCCACAAAGGGCGAAATTTTTTAGATTTAAAGTCTTTAGTTTGCTTTGATATTTAAGGGGCTCTTTTTTTAAATGCATTCCAGTCCTTTGAGGGTTGGGGTTAAAATTACCCCGTCAGCCACAATAACCCATTGGGCCCTGTGAAATTTAGGGACGAGTTATTTTTGGGCTAAAGTATAGAAGTGCCCCCACATTGGGTTTTTTTGTTTAAATCTCATTGATTAGGTAGTAGATCATCTTTCCTTTTAAATTTTAGGTAAGATGGAAACATTTGGGGTTGAAATTTTCCCTTGGGTTCTTTACATTTTCCTCCTGGGTTTTTAAAGGGCTTTTACAAATTTTAAACTTTTGGTTGGGAAAAGGAAACCCTTTCCCTCTTTCTTCTCTCTTTGGGTCTGGGGTTCCCCCGATAATGTGTCAAAATTTCCAAGGGCTTTTTTTTCAAAAAAAGTTGGTTCCAAAAAAAGTTCCTACTTTTTTTTAAAATTTTAGCTTTTTTCTTGTTAAGGGAATATGTGCTTCCCCAAATACAAAACGGGCCAAAAAATCCCTTATTCTGTGTTTCCCTTTTGTGGTTAAAAAACACGGATCCCGGGGTTTTCCCCTTTTTTCTAAATCCTCTTTTATCCCGGGAAAGGTTTATTTTATCTTGGGGTTTCCACGCTTTTTTGCCGATTTTTTTTAGGGCCCTTTTAAAAGGATTTTTTTTCAGGGTTTTCAACCAAGCAGGGCACCTTAAACACCATTCCTTTGGGGCCCCCGGGGGAAAAACCCGTTTCATTTGGGGGCCCCCGAACCCCCAACTTCCAAACAATTTTGGGTGGGTTCCCCCAAAATTTTCGTTTTTACATTGGTTCAAGGTTTTCCGGGGTTTTGGGTTTCCCTGAAAAAAAAGGTACTGGGAGAGATAACCTTTCAAAACCCCTTTTGGGGGGGGTAAAATTTTAACTATGCTATTAAGGGGTTTTTAAAATAAGTGTATGGGGAACCCAGAAAAAAGGCAGAAAAGTTTTCCCACACAGGGGTACCCTGCTCTATTTTTTTCCCATGATTCGTTTTTTAGTATTTTGGGTAATTCTTTTTCCAATACCCTGACGTTCCCCCAGGCAAATACAATATTGTATTTTGAACCCACCCTTTAAGGAACAATTATTGAAAGCAAACTCATAACAGTTCCATGGGGACAGCCATCTTAAAGGGGTTGTCTCACTACAGGGATCGCTGCTTTTTATGTTAAAGACCTTGCAAAAACAAGTCACTTTGAAATAAATTCATTAACAGTGTCCTACTTATTCCTAGATATCCCTTTTGTATGGGCTGCATCAGCTCCTCAGGTCACTATAGCTACAACCTTTTCCCATCTCTCATGATAGGCTGCCAGTGCTGGTTCTATAGCTACAAGGACCTGTGTGATCTCTCATGATAGGCTGCCAGCACTGATTGCTATAACTACAACCTGTGTGATCTATACCGATAGGATGCCAGCACTGGTCACTATAGCTACAGACCTGTGTATCTCTCCTGACAGGCTGCCAGCACTGGTTGCTATAGCTACAGACCTGTGTGATCTCTCATGATAGGTTGCCACCACTGATTGCTACTGCTACAGACCTGTGTGATCTCTCATGATAGGCTGCCAGCACTGATTGCTATAACTACAAACCTGTGTGATCTAACCGATAGGATGCCAGCACTGGTCACTATAGCTACAGACCTGTGTGATCTCTCCTGACAGGCTGCCACACTGGTTGCTAAGCTACAGCCCTGTGTGATCTTTCCTGATAGGCTACCAGCGCTGGTTGCTATAGCTAAAGACCTGGCTTCTACTCCAGCCTAGTGGAACCCAAGTAAAATCTCCCCTGAATTCAAAGTAAACCAAGAAAACGGGACTGAGGTGAGATGAATCTTGTAGTGGGACAACCCCTTTAAGCCCAAAGGCCAAAACGGCCGCTCATATAAAATGCTTATGTAATAATTTGTCTTTTTTTAATCTAGACTTTGAAAACTCTTTCTCTTTTGAAATTGTGTGTTTTGCCATGTATAATGGTGACCTCCTGTCTTCTCTTTACCTCCTTGTTTTTGGTGGTGCCCTTTTTCTGAAGCCCCCTGATTGGTTCAGCAGCCAAGGTGCCATTGTCGGACTTCACCACTCCAAGCCATTTACTTTAAAGTGGTAAAGTCCGACAATGGCACCTTGACTGCTGAACCCAATCAGGGACTTCAAAAAATGACGACCCAAAAACAAGAGAAAACAGAAGACCACTAAAAAATAGTTTATTAATGATGGTTTGTGTGTCCGGGGGCTTAGGGTGGCCAAACACATGAAATTGTTTATATTACTGATTCCCCTGTAAGGGTGGAAAACCCGTGGGGTCTCCGCTTCTGCCCATCTTTCTCAAAATTGTTGTTTAGAAAACTTCCCCTTCTGCCTATTGGTTTTAACGGTTTTGGCTTTTTTATATTTTTTTCTATATAAAGTTAAAAAAATTTTTTTGACCTCTCATAATGGCATATTCCGCACCAAGGATGCCCCTAACCGGCCTCCGGAGATGTGCAAAGGGGTCAGGGCGTACTACACCTTTTGGGCCCAAAATCCATAGTCAAAGCCAATACCCTAGTGGGAACTAAACTTCCATCCGGAGGCACAAAAAATAGAGCTTAAGGTCTATAACCTTATATATATAATATATATATAATATATAAAATTATAATATTTTTATATATTTATAAATATTAATATATTATATAAAACACTTGCATATAAATCATATATAGGCAGAAAGGGGAAAGTTTATAATAAACAACAAATGAGACAAGGAGAAGTCATCTGTTCTGTGTGAACACTGGCTCAGCTGGGGACTTCATTTGTATTCACTGATCTCCAGGTTTGTCAGTGAGGGGTTTGGAGGGCCAGGACATGCACAGTCTATAGAACCATGAGCTGCTGTGTGGCTGGAGGCACAGGGTGAAGCTGTTTTATATGCAGCATGTGATCTCCGTCCTGACCCGGGTCACTGCCCTGTAGAGCCCCTGTACCTTCTCCTGCTGAGCCGGGTCCCAGTCCCAGGGACTCTGCTGCAGATTGAAGTCAGTGACTGTGGCCACAGTGAGGTGACTGAGAGCCGGGAGGTAAAGGGGGGGGGAGACATCTTGAGGGGAGCAGGAGCAGAGTCAAGGAGATTGAGTTTACACTTCCCCGCCGGGGGAGGGGAAAGGACGGGAGGGGGGAGCAGCCCTGCTCTCATATCAGCTGCTGAGTTACTGCCGCGCAGGCAGGACAGGAATTAAAGCAAAGCACAGCAGCCTCCTGTTTTTAAAGTGACAGGCAACACCCCTGTTTTACACTGACTCCGGGGCAGGGCCCCTGATCTCGGGGCCCCCCCGGGGCAGTGGGCTCCCTGCCCATGGAGAGACGCCCTGCACACAAGGTGTTTTTCTCCTTTTTTAATATAACCTTCTGGTTTTGAGTCATATACCCCTTTTCTTAAATTCACCTTTTAAAAAGCTGTCTTAAGTCAAAATGCCCTTACTTTCATGTTTGCCCCGCTGCACAGACATTAACACTCTAATTTTTTGTTTAGCGACTGAGAAAATGTAGCATCATAAATCTTCTCCATATTTTTGTAGTACCCTTTTGCAACTAGCTTTCCTTGAATCTATCACGTTACCATCAGAGTCATACTTGGGGTTTTTAAAAACCACTTTCATCCAATTGCTTTCTTTACCCTGTGGTAGCTTTAATTTTCCATGTCTGAAGGTTAAAAAGATTCCATTTTTCATCTGCAGCTTTAATCCTTTCTGCTTTTTTAGGACTGGAATATTTTCATCTCTTCCCCTGATGAGGGTCTGACCACAAGTGTCTTCACCATGTGGGCAGCGTTTTGCGGAATACCTTTGTTGCCCTGTTATTTTCCCTGATTTTAAGGTTCACAGTATTACAGTCTCCTCTTTATAACTTGAGAGTCACCCACATTCAGCGTCTTCTTTTCCTTGTTTTTCTTGAGTTTTGTGACTGGGTTGCTTCTGTGGCTCAAATGGAATTCGGAGTAACTTTATGAAATTTGGTGATACGAGTTTTCATCTATTTTTAAAATCCTGCTGATTGTCACCTTTTTGGTCTCTGGGTGCAGGATTCTTACCTTTTTGGGTTTTTACTGTAGCCTACCAGGACCCTTCCTTGCATGAGTTTTTCCCATTTTGTACGCTTTTCTCTGGGAAACATGCACAAATCCCTTTACTTCTCCAAAAAATTCTGAAAGGCAAAAATTTTCCGGCTTCTTTTTTTTTCCATTCCCTCATATGGATTTTTCTTTGTAGTTTTCCCTTTTAATCTTTTTTGAAGATAGCAAGCGTCATTTTTAGCTTTTCCCCAATTAAGGGGTTGGTAACTCGGAATCAAAAAGCATATTCTTCCATTTTCAAAAATTTTTTTGGTTTTTTTCCTCTCTGCGACACCTTTCCCTTTTTCTGGGGGGGTAGGGAAATGGTAGTCGGGAAACACGTTTCCCATTCTTTTTTAATAGGGCTTGTGTCTTTCCACTTTTTGTATTCCGTTCCTTTGTCAGCACGCAATGTTTTTTTGGAAATTCCCTTCCCAAAATTTGTTGGATACTTCAGCTAGGAAATTTCAGTTTTTTCTGCAACTTCATCTTTGCTGTGAACAAGTAAAACAATTTTTTAAAATCTGGAAAATCTCAATAAAGTGAAAAAAATATCTTTTTTTCCCAAGGTGTTTGAGTACTCTTTTGGACCACACACATCGTATGAATAAAACCCAGTGGCGGCTGTTTGTAGGGGTACGTTTTTTTAAAAAAAAAAATTTGTTTTTCCCTTGTCTTTTTTTTCCCCTTAAAAGGCGCTAGCCCTTTTCATCTTTGACTGAAATTGGCCCAATTGTAATGCCTTTTGCAAGCTCTTCCTAAACTAGTTTTCCCTTATTTGTTTTCTGGGTCCCTAACCCCCCAAGACGTCAAATGCCCAAAATGGACAATTCTCATGTTTTTTGTTTGACATTAAAAACACCCCCCCTTGAATTGAAAGGGGGTAAACCCCAATTTTTAAATTTTTCCCTTTTCAAGAGTATGCCCCCTCTCTTGTAAAGATCCCACCCTTGTCTCCATAAAAGAAAACTACTTTCCCCTGCCCCTTGTGAGTTTCTTCACTGAAACCCAAGTTCCCTTCAAATTTGGAACATAGAGCACATCCTTTATTTTTGGATTTTTCTGGTTTCTTTTGGGAGAGCCCTTGCAGTGGGTAGCCATCTCCTTTTCCCTTCTAAAGGGTTTTTTTCGACCATTGGGGCTAAGTTTACTTTTTCTATTTGTTTTGGGGTCCATTAAAAAAGAAACTTCTTTTTAATTTGTCCGGTACTTTGGCACCGGAGTCTTTTCCCCCTACAGTTTTGGGCTGATCCCCTGTACTTTTTTTATTAAATGCTGATTCAGAAACACACAGTTTTTCCTTTTCTTTTAAATTAGCATTTTTGGTTTTTCTGTTTTGTTCCCTTTTTCTTTAACAGTTCATTTTTGTTTTCCCCAAATTTTCTGAATTTTTCCCTTTTAAATTGACCATTTTTCCTGCATACAAAGCATTCCCCATGTTTCCTTATATAACTCTTATGTTTTTAGATCCGGGATTTTTTTAAATGCAGTTTCCCCGGGGTGGACATATCACTGCTGTTTTGTCCCTCCCCTTTTTTTCCTCTTAAAACCACCACAAGTTTGGGCCTTTCACATAATCTAAGGTGAGCTCATCTTCAGGCGGGATCTAGTGCAGTGCCATGGTCAAACCTTTCTAAAAACCCGGGTTTGAGTAACAGGGGAGCACATGGAAGTTTTTTTAAATGTTTTCGCCTATTCCGCGCAGAGGGTTCCACTATTTCCTAGGGTGTCTCTGATGTAGTCCTCCCATATTTTTGCCCACTTAACTCAACTTTAACAATTTCCTCATTAGAAAAAAGTTTATTGCTGAGTTTTTGTTTTTTTTCCTTTCACTTTCTGCCCCCTTTTCCCCAAAAATGTCCTTTGCAGGGGTTACATTTGCATATGTGAAAAACGGTCATCATCTATAGTGGGGAGATAGTGCCCTGTGTTTTCCCTTGATCCTTCTCTATCCATTCCTCGGGGAAAGGTTTCAGGTTTTGGGGCCCCCTGTTATATTTCCCCCTACCTTCTCTTATTAAAGCATCTTCCCCTTTAAATTTTTTCCAGGTTTGGGTAGTTTTGGTTTGTCAGGTTTGGCACGAGAATTTTAAACAGGATTGCTACGCAGCCATCTTATCTTTTTTAATTTAATCTTCTCACGAACTTTTCTGTTTTTTTCTGGGAAAACGGAATACTTGGATACTTGGGTTTCTGGGAAAACTTTTGGGTACTGGGCTTCTGGGCCCATTAAACCGTTAGCAAACAGATTTTCCGATCATTTTCCAGTAGTTGAAAAAGAAAAGGAACTTTTTTCTTGAAGAAAACAAGAAAACTTCTCAGCACACATGAAAAAATGTCTGAATCTATCAGTCCATCTGCAGTAAACAAGATCTGAGCTGTCAGTGTTTTTTTTTTTAAACAGCCTAACTTTATCAACAATGACAATATCCCTTGACAAAGGCTCACACATGCAATACATACAAAAGTGGTTGTTGCACACAGTAATAAGTATTATTCCAACATTTGCTTTAGCCAATCACCTACTTCCCCTGTTACACTATTCTTTTCATTATGTTACCTCTCTATATACAATCATACAGCATTCCAAAAGCTGCAAGATGGTGGATTATTTCCAAAGAAAAAGTGGAAAATTTTAATCCAGACAAATTGAATATATTCTGGAATGTATTTCTTTCATCTAACACCACAATTATTGGGGAACTGCCATGGGAACTAAATTCGCCCGCCGTTATGCAAATCTCTGCATCAAGGGATGAGAAAAACAAGTGATCTATCCAGGAGGTGTCCTAAGAAAGGACATTGTCCTCTGGAAGAGATTTTTAGAGGATGTTATAATGATAAGGAAAGGCTCACCTACCCAGCAGGTAGGTAGTGTCCCTCCAGTAGGTAGGAAGGGGGCCACAGTAGATAGATAGATATGGGCCCCAGTATGTAGGTAGGCAGATACAGGCCCCCTTAAAGTAGGTAGACACCTCTCCACGCTCAACCAGCGAGTCCGCCTGTTTTTTGCCCAAAGCCTCAAGCTTGAAGTCTATGACAGGAAGCCGCGCGATGACGTTACTTCTTCATGCTGCCTGTGCCAAGACACGCGGCAGGGGCAGGGAGCGCATAGTTCACTCTGCCCCGTCGTTCATCTCAATTGTATACGCGTCATAAGGATGCACATACAATTGAGATAGCCTATATGGTAGAGGAAACAGGCCTATGTCTGTTCTTTCTTCCATTACTGTAAAGCAGAAGGTGGTAGATGTCAACGTCCATGGACGCCCTTGTTTCAAAGAGCGGCCGGGCCCCATATGGCAGTACTACCCTAAAGGTGGCCCTGATGACACTGCTTGGAGTGAGGTAAATGTACAGATATTTTCTGTTGCTTGTGTGATGGTTTGGTGAGCTGGTTCTTTTTGTTTGCTACAGTAAACTAGATGGTGCCAGGGTAATGCATCAAGTTTATATGCAGAAGGCCCATGCCACAGCTAGACCATATATTCTATCTGCGGTCACTGGAAAAGCCTTTTTGCACTTGACCTTTCTGCACTACTCTCTGTGTCATGGGTTGGTATACAAACCACCAGTAGTTCTCACTCACAGCACAGTTTCTTGAATGCAGCAGTGTAGGGTACTTTTATCCTATATGACTGCATATACTCAGTAACAAAGGAAAACTGCTTGACTGCTGTGGGGATTTTCTGTCACCTTGTTTTCCTCCATCATGTAGAATAGCTGTTTGATGTCACATCCATCCACCACAACAGTCAATCAGCTTTCGTATCATGGGTAGCTGATATCAATGAGTGTGCAAAAGGGGTATGGAACATTAAAAGACAGTGTGGTAAAAAGGAGCATGGCTCATGCATAAACTGTATGTGGCACAGTACACACTTCATCACAGGATCTCCCTGAAGTGCACTTTCACAAGTTGGCAAGTATAAATTGAAGGGGTTTTGAAGCATGAAGGTCAGTTCGTAACATGCTACAAGCCAGCTTCAGGGAACGGGGAGATGGCCGTGCTTGCACAGTTCTTCCCATTCTCTTCTAACGCAGTTTTGAATATAGCCAAGTAAGTGTGCTCTGCTGTAATTGGAACTCCCATAGACATGACTGGAGGAAAGCTGGAGGAAAGCTGTGTAAGTGCAGCCCTCTTCCCATTTTCTGAGGCTGGTTCATAGGAAGCTATGAGGCAGCCATCCACAGGGTACCTTGCCAAGTGTCAAAAATAGGTTTTATCTGAGTTCACAGGTTCACCACTCCTTATGCAGGTAAAGAAAATCTTCAGTATATGGAACACAGTATCTAATCCATGATGACACCTGGCACAGAAAGTACAAGCAGTACCACAGTCCTACATTGGAGTCACTTATCGGCACCTGTTTGCATCAAGGTTTATTTAGTCTGTAAATAGCTATTTAAAGCATATATATATAAATATATCTATATATATATATATATATATATATATATATATAATTATATTATATATATATAGTTTTGCATGAAAGCATATTCTGTATAAGTAAGGTGTGAAAATTGATTTATAAAGACAGCTACATAGTAGTGATGTGTACACAAACAGTTAAGTTCTGTGAGCTGTATGGTCATTGGTCACATACAGCTACTATAAAACTAATTACAGCAAACACATATGCTAATAGGACACAATGTAAAGGAAATGTGGTAAATAATTGTACAAACCACAGCATACAGCAGTAAGTACAGCAGTCATGTCTGTATATGTATTGGTTCGCATTCAAAATTGTTTTACAAATATGGTCTTGTATCACCACCAAGTGGACATTGTGTATTATGACAGTAAATTCAATGTCTTCTCCAGGTAATGTCAACAGAAGTTCAATCCTGTGTGATCAAGTCATGCAACTTTCTAGTATATTTTGATAATACTTTAAATATTTAAAGTATATTTAATTAAATGGATTAGCCATGATTCACAGCCTTCTATGGAGGAGTGTTCTGAGCATGCTCTGTGACCTAGGAAGAAGTCATTGCATAGAGAGAGGGAGGGAGCTGTGACCATCACCTATTGTAAATAGTGAATCCTGTGCAGTGGGTTGCAAAATTATTTATAACCTGTGAACTGTTTCTCATTTTTAAATGTTACAGCCACAAACTAAAATGTATTTTAGAAATAAAACGCACTGAGCACCCTAACTACAACTGTTTTTGTAAAGGCATCAGATGTTTGTAACAGAACATTAGTGAACAAACAGCATAATGAAAGTCAGAGCACACACCTAACAGCTCAGGGATAAACTTGTGGCAAAGTGTATCACAGGGTTAGATATTGAAAATATAACCCAAATTCTGAACAACTCACAGAGCACTATTCAACCTATCATTCGTAAATGGAATGAATATGGCACAACTGCTAACCTGATAACAAACTGCACAAAATACATTTAAGTTTGTGGCTGTAATGTTTGAAAATGAGAAACAGTTCAAGGGGTGTGAGCACTTTTGCAACCCACAGTACAAAAAATGTATCCTGTTTTAGTAACAAATGAGGAGATAAGGACCAACAGCCCACTCCTAGGTTTTGGGTTAATGTGGCATGTGGCTAAGTTATGCTGTATCTGCTGAATGGTTCTGAACATATTGCACTGAAAGCATCAGATTATGCTAAACAGAATGTATTATTATAATATTCTCATTAGCAAGTAGAATCACTGTCAAAGTTAAAACTTTTATTATAAAGCTGAAGGTAGATAAGTTAGAGTTACAACATTCAAAATAGGTGGTGGTCGCAACTCCGCTTCCACTTTTTCTGGACAGTAACTTCTTCGCAGGTCACAGAGCATGCCTATAACCCTCTTCCATAGATGTCAATGAGTCAGAACTAGTGTATGTTTTCCTATTTGTTGCTATAAAATATAGCTCCTAAATGATGTTGAAAGCATATCAGTCGACGCCACCCCAATAATCATGTACAGAAAAAAAAATCTACAATTAAAGAAAAAAACTGATTAAAAGAAATGAATATGTTTAACTACCTATTTTCATTTGTAAAAGATGCAATGTTTGATGTATGTTTTATAGAAATGACCAGAACAAACAGCTGCCAGTCCGATAGTAGTGGATTTCAAGAAGAACCTCCAGAGCTTTTACCTTTACAGGTAAATCATGTTTTTATGTATAGGAATTCAGTTGTTACTTACTGTCAAACCCTAAAGATATTCTACTCCTTTTAAAAGTTCCTTTCATAGCTTTCAAATTAAAGAGGTTTTATCTAAATTTATTCTCCAAAAAATTATGTCTGTTTTGGAGACAGTTCCAGATTGTCATTGGTAACATTGCTGCACCAAGTTAAAGGGGTTTTCTCACCACATTGATTAACTTAAAACATGGAGGCGGCAAAAGTAAATAAAGACTTTTATCAAATACATTGCTGTTCTGATTTTCCTTCATTTCAAAATTAGAACAGCCCTTACCTCCTGCTTGTGTACACAAATTTCCATAGGTAACCAACCACCTCTCTCTGCTCCAGCAGCTCTGCCCGGGATGCTGGCATCACTCCCTGCTGTGTCTTATCAGAACCACAGAAGCTTGTTTATCTTTGATAATGAGAAATGTTAACCCTTTAGAGATCTGTAGCCTTTAGCCCTGATATTACAACCTGTCCTTACCTCTATCCTTCTAAAGCATGCAGCTAGCAATAGCAGAGCTGAAATGTCAATCACTATTATAGACCTTTCCACATCCTGAACAGGAAGTGGGAGCTTGAAGATGGCTCTAAAGAGCAGGCTCTGTGAAATAGACTGATGAGAAAACCCTTTTAAGGGCTCTCCTCTGACTACTGTGCATGGCTACATTAAAATTGTAATCCTGGAGTTATTGTTAGAAACAATTAGTTTAATCTTGGTGGGCCAGTAGACAGTAACACATATTTTTCATTGACTACAACAATAGTTTAAATACTATTCTTCAGTCTTGTCTTTTTTTTTTCTTTTCACAGAATCTGCATGAAAGCTCTGACAGTAATGATAGTCAGGCTACTCTCAGGGAGAAAGCGGATTTCTCTATGTATGACGATAGTGAGGATCATGATGACGTCAGTCACTTCTCCGAGACATGTGAAAATATTGTGATAAGTGGACTTAACACAAAGAAAGAAATGTATAAATCATTGTCAATGAACACCGAAACAAGTGATGATGTTTTTCAAAGTTTCGATTCAAGTCACACGGATAATGTTGATAAAGACATTACACAGGAAATGGAAAGTCAAGAGCCAGCACCAGGAGATACTGAAACAGAAGTACATGCAGATAACAGCTGTCTAGTACAATGTGAAATAGATGGTTCAGCCACTGAGGATCAAGTAAAGTCCCCGGAGGTTCCTACAGAAGATGTCTTCCCAGTTTATGTCACACATTACATAAATGACATTAGGGAAAGTACCCCTGAATCCCCTGGTGAGATAAATGATAGTCTAATGCCAGACTTCTCTGAAGAATGTGTAAGTGATCTTCAAAAGAGCGACAGTGAGACAGATTCATTTGCGGATGATGAGTGTTCAGTGGAGCTGTCAAATTTAAAATGGACACCATCTCCCACAAGTGATATACATAGCTTCAGTTTCCAAGGCCAGACCCCAGAAGGATCTGTAGATTACTTAGATGGGGAGCTTTATACGACCTACCAAGACAAAAAGAGTACATTTCAATCAGAAATAAACACAAATATTTACAAGTCAGTGACCATTCAGATGTCTTCAAGCAGGTTACAAGACATAAATAATGGATCGAATAGATCTAATGCTGTTTATAGCACAAATACGAACAGAAGTGAAGTGCATGCTTTCTTACACTGCAACACAGAACGAAAGGAAGCCTTTAGTCAGACTGACATGGGGTGGTGGAATGAATGCTGTACTAACAATCACTGCTCACATCCACGGATATCCTGTCTCACAGAATCACTGTCATTTGACACTGCTTTCTGGGCCCAACAACATTCTCCACACTCACCACGGAGCACCCATTGCTGTCACTGCTGTCACCACCATCACTGCTGTACTCCAAGAAACCCAACAAGATACAGGGACAATGAATCTGTAAAGCATTCTGTCCATGTCAACCTAGAAAAAGAATTGTCAGATACTCTGCAGCTATTGAGGGAGTCATTAATCTCCATATCACTGGTATGTATAGTTCACTCTCACAAAAAAATATGTTGATATCACTCACCTGTGGCATTCAGAATTCAGAGCATCCAATGTAATAACAAAACATGGATAAACTCAAAGATGACAATGGTGGTGAACTATAGTCTACAATATCCAGCTCATGAAAAATAAAAATAATCCAGTGTTAGTTTTAAATGGGAATCAATAAAACCTGAAGATTGCTTTTATTTTATTGTTCAGAAGTGCTGGACATTCTGGGATAGATAGATAGATAGATAGATAGATAGATAGATAGATAGATAGGTGGTTCACACCTTATATCCATCATCACATGCCTCCTGCTGGTACATTTATACCCTCATAAATAATTTCAGGGGTTATAGTGATGTAATTAAAATGACCTGACGTACCCATATGATAAAAGTATTGTTTGGAAGTGCGTTTAACAACTTAATGACACAGGGTCCAACTGGCCCACCAGTACTGGAGGATCCTCTGATTGGCCCAATCTCTATCACAGTAATATACACCTTATTTGGGCCCAGAGCTTATCATTTGTAGTACATTTTTGAACCAATCACTAGATAACCTATTGAACCTGCATGTGCAATAATAATAATAATGATACTTAAAAGTGGCTAGGCACATGTCCTTTATAAATAGAGGGTGGGCCCCCAGAATAATTTACTGTGATAGGCCATAAGGCTCGGTTCACATGGCGTATAGCAGCGCATACTGTGCAATTACAGCGCAATTATGTGTGAAGTACGCCCCGCAAATACGCAGTGTAAACATCCCCTAAGAATAATTTCCTCTGGTGGTCCCAGGGAGCACCAGTTTGAGACTGCTGACACATCCACAAATTTTGCTGTCAATATTAAAATCATAGATTTTCTGAAATATACTGCAAAAAAACTATACATTCAGCTATATGTAAACAGCAAACATATACAGCTTACATAATAGAAGTTTCAGTTCGGCAATGTGACTAAAATCTATTGCTTAAATCTGAATGAAGTTGGAAAGACTGCATGAGACTACAGAAGCTACTCTATTATAACATTACTGCATGTAAAGATACCCCACAACTCCACACAGTTTATAGATGGATATAGTTGTAATTCTTTTTGAGCTGAACACAGCAGCACATATCTCTCCCCTGCTGTGTTATTGTGCTTTAATGCTTTAAGGTTTAATTCACATTGTACTCTGGGTTTACACATGGCAGGACATAAGGGCTCCCTTGTAAACTGGCTAAATGTACTGTATGTCAAAAAGACATCCTTTAGAGATAAGTTCATTCGTTAAGAATACGGTCATAAACTTTGGAAGATTTTAATGGCACATATATCAGCTGTACCAGATCATTAGGGAGAGACCCAGAAAAAGTGACGTTGGCAAGTCACTGGATGGCTGTATGGTGCAGGTTCATAAGCTGAGTCAGCACCATCTGCAACAGGTGTCATTTAATGTAAGCATGCTCCAATCCCGGCCATTCAACCCTCTAGGTGCCACAGTCAGTAGCATCTATTTATCTAGGTCAGTGTTTCTCAACTCCAGCCCTCAAGACCCACCAACAGGTCATGTTTTCAGGATCTCCCACTCAATGTACTGACAATAATTGTATTACCAGTGCAGAATGCACTGACAATAATTATATCACCTGTGCAATAATGAGGAAATCCTGAAAACATGACCTGTTGGTGGGTCTTGAGGACTGGAGTTGAGAAACACTAATCTAGGTGGTTAAAAGAGAAAGGAGTCTCCCTCTGTCTAACCATCCGCACCCCGCAAATGCAATCACAGGGTAACTATGGCTGCCAAGGCAGGCAGAAGCCAATTAATGGTCTTCGGGACTGTGATGCAATGACAGGGCCTAATATGCTTTACAACTGTATTGATGCATTGCTACAAATAAATACTTTGAGGTCTAATAGAGTTCAGTCTATTGCTGTGTAGTATAAAAGCAATCAAATGATCAGTTCATGTAGTCCCGTAGTGGGACAACACGAGAGAAAAAGAGAAAAAGAAAAAAAACACAATCCATGTTTAACCCCTTAACGACCGCGCACCATCTTTTGACGGCGGCCAGTGCGGGTCGTTCGTCTACAGCGACGTGTTTTGGTGTCGCTGTAGACTTCGGGGTTTGCGGCGCCCGGATCCCAGAGCATGTCCTGCGACCACCGGGGTGTGGAGGAAACCTCCGCAACCCAGTGCTTTAACCCTTTGATTGCGGCGGATCATTACCACAGCGCAATCAAAGGGTTCCCCTGCTCTGTCGGGTGATCGGAACACCTGGTCACAGGACAGAGCTCGGGGAACGGCTGCACAGTCAGCTCTGGGGACCTAGAGTGGCCCCAGAGCTGTCTGTGTAACAAGCCAGTGATCAGGACACACTGTGTGCTGTCCTGAACACTGCCTGTGTCAGACTGACACAGATTATAATGTATTAGCATATATGAATGAACTAATACATTACTAAGTGTAAAAAAAAAAAAAAAAAATGTAAAACAGTTCTCCCTTCATGGGATTTTAAAAAAAGTAAAAAAAAAAACACATAAAATGTGTTAAAAAAAATAAAAAAAAAATAATAAAATAAAAATAAATATTTAATAAAAAATAATTGTACATAAATTACACACACAAAAAACCTACACATATTAGGTATCCACATGACCGTAATAACCTGTAGAATTAATCTAAAAAGTTATTACGTGTGAAATATGAACGGTGTAAAAAAAATCACAATTTTTTTTTCATTAAAAAAAATTCTGCAATTATTTATAAGTGAACTTAAGCTATTCCCCCATAAAGTACAACTTGTCTCGAATAAAAAGAGGCCTCATACAACTGTGTCATTGAAAAAAGAAAAAAGTTACAACTGTTTAAACGCAAGGAGGCAAAAACTAAAAAAACGTTCTGGTCATTAACTACTTTTCAGGCCTGGGAGATAAGGGGTTAAACAAATAATAAAAAAAAAACATAAAATCCATTTCACCAATTTTTTTTTTGCCTAATTCTTAAATAAATAGTGCACATAATAGGTTTTGTCATGTATAGAAAGATGCAATCTATAAAATTACCATGTTATTTAATTCTATGTATTTGCCAACTCTCCTAGAATATCCTGGAGAGTCCTGCAAAGTTTGAAGACCTCTTAGGGTCGAAAGTGCGGGGGGAGGGGGACGGCACCATTCCCTTCCATTATCCACGGCGTGTAAGCGCCCGGAAGAAGCGACCTGTCACTTCTGTTCCCAGGCATACAATACGCGCGTATTGTACGCTGGGGGAGACGGACGTAATTCATAGCTCTCATAGAGAGCTATGAATTACCGTAACTGCAGGGTGCATTTTGGCTGTATTAAAGCGCAAATACGTGCCAAAAAGTGCCCCACAATTACGCCGTGTGAACATACCCTTAGACTCCCAGGAGAGCCGGCAAGTCCCACACAGCTAACAGCCAAATGGCTGCCAGTTGCTCTTTAGATAGTAGTGGGGCCAAGTTACAGCGTTTCTTCAACCTTATTCTTTATCCTGAACAGAATACAGACCAGGATGTAGAAAACATGAAAAAAGCATGTCAGAAATATCGGGAGAAGCTGATAGAAATCGAGCAACGTCTGACAGAACAACAAGCGGGATGCTATAATATTTTTACAAGGGAAGAAAGGTAAAATCAAGATTCCCAGTATTTCTTAAAAATCTGTTTTTTGCTACTAGTCAGCTCAGTCAGTATACTTGTGATAGTTTTCTAGCATGAATGTTATAGGGTAAAATCCATACACACATCGTATTTGCTGCCGATTTTGTTGCAGATTTTACTGCGGATCTTTCTACATTGACTTCAATAGGAGAAGGCAAAACCTGCAGGAAAGCCTTTTATCTGCAGATTTTAGTGCAGATTTTGCCTTAAATTCAAATCACTGTAGAAAAATCCGCAATAACACCTGAAACAAAATCTGCAGGAAATCAATTATGTGTGCATTTACTCTTTGAACCTTCTTTATGATACGGTCAAAGTACTAATTTAGGTAAGACTTAAATCATCTGGTACGGGTGTTCACTTTGGTTTTCTAATTAGCGCACTGGAAAATGAAGAGACAAGACATCCAGAAGAAGTTTTCTGTGTCCAGGGAATCTGCTTTCTCCCTCCAGACAAGAGCCCATAGGCTTTATGTATAGAAGGTCATACAAAAAGGGAAAAGGAGTCAGACACAGAACCAATCAGTTATTAACACATAAGAAACTCTGCCCATATGCAGAGGACTTGTAACCAATTCGTTAAGTCTTTTCCCTGAGGCCGAGGACCACAACCATATTTGGTATAAAGTGTTCTGGAATGTAACGTTAAATGAGTCATACATTGTTTATACTATGTACATATATAGTAGCTTCATAAGCCTCGCTCATGTACTACACTTAGTTTAAATGTACCTTAACTACTAGTTTAGTAACTACTTTGTGCGAGCCTATTACTTACATCAACCATTAGAAACACTTTATATTGTTCACCACTTATAGAACAGTTGGTTTATCACTTTCCTGACACTTGTGGATCTCAGATCTGTATTTTGTGCAATGTATGTAAGGCTACCTTCACACTACAATGTTTTTCAGTCTTAACGCATTTTCCAGGAAAAGTTACCAACATATGTATTTAATGGATTCAGCTGAAACATGCCTTCACTTATTTTAAGAACAACCTATGCTACACATTATACACTTTTTACTGCATATCTATGTAAACAGTGACACATCCCACCCAAATGGAAGAAAAAATTATTTATTTACATTGGGTAATGGGGGTGTTTTAATATATTTATCTTACAAAGCCTGAGCTCGCCTAACGCATACACTGCTTACATGGTATAAAAAGAGCTGCTATTTATATATATCAGGCTGAGTGGCTCCTTTGGGCAAAAGGTAGAAGAAACCACATTTTCTTTTTTTCTGGTACATTGTCTATAAATTCTAAGACCCAAAGAAGCTCCTATCCTCAAAAAGGGAAGTAATTTCCAGCTTCTCTTTCTGACTGTGATATGTAAGGACTTACTTTATCCGTATTACTTATCTGTTAAATTTATTTTCACTCCCTTACTAGCATTTCACATACGAATACATCATGGTGTCAGTAAGTTGTTATGTAGCTGGCTTACTCAGGTGTGGGGGGATCTGCGGCCTACAGAAGTAAATGGCAGGGTCAATTGCTCCCTAATTCACCATAGTGTTCAATGTATGTGTGTCCCAAGGATGCACTAGAAGTTGAAATGCAGCACCATGTTCCGGAGCTCAGCAAGGGTTTCCCATGCTCCTCTGTAAGCCAGTCCTAGCCTGTTTATACTGCATGGTAAACATGTAGTAATAAAACCTAAAAAAGCTATTTTTTCAATTGCACCCCACAAATAATTTTGTCTGGTCCCTCAAAACATTTTATGGTTCATTAATTGGTATCATTAAAAAAGACAACTCACTCTGCAGAAATTAAGCCCTTGTACTGCTTTACTGATCAATGTTGATGGAAAAATAAAAAAGTTATGGCTCCTAGAAAGTGGAGAAGAAAATAATTAAAAAGCTTTCACCAAAAATGCCTGTGTTGTGATATATATTTATATACATGTTGCATGTCTTAATAATTCTGCTATTGTTGCTGTATGACTATGTACTGAATAACTTTTTTTCAGGGAAAACATGAGAAGATTGCACTTGTTACGTCAAAATGTTCTAAAAGAAGCATTAGAATTGGAATTTAATTTGGATGCACGAGCACGTCAGGTGAAGGAGACTATTTCAATGGTATGTTCAAAGTGAAATGCATCAGCACATGGAACCACAATGTAGGTTTTATAAATGCCCATTCACAAAATTTTTAGCACTACATTTTTTAGGGCATGGAGCGTATCTAAAATTAAAAACAACTATGCAAAGAGCCTTAATTACAAATCTCAATCAATTTGTGTCTACAGCTACTAGTAGTGTATGTGTCTCCAAGGTAACTGACTACAAACAGCCGAATACTACATCTACTACCATCCATAATTATTATTAAAATAAATATAATAGGTAAAAATGTAAAAAGGATTGCAACAATACTGCTGGATCAGACCATACAGGGTTTGTTTGTAGTATGTAGTTTTGGAGACATACTGTGTGCATAAATCCAACAAATTGCAGCCAAACTGATTGGTCGGCGTTTCATAATACAGATGAACAATGACCCAAAATATAGAGCAAAAGCAACACAGGAGTTTATTAATGCAAAGAAGTGGATTATTCTTGAATGGCCAAGTCAGTCACCTGATCTCAACCCAATTGAGCATGTATTTCACTTTTTAAAGACTAAACTTCAGACAGAAAGGCCCACAAACAAACAGTAACTGAAAACCACTGCAATAAAGGCCTGGCAGAGCATTAAGAAAGAGGAAACACAACATCTGGTGATGTCCACGAGTTCAAAACTTCAGACAGTCATTGCCAATAAAGAGTTTTCAACCAAATATTAGAAATTACCATTTTATTTACAGTTATTTAATTTGTCCAATTACTTTTGGTCCCTTTAAAAACAGGGTGGCACATGTTAAGGAGCTGAAACTCCTAAACTCTTGATCCAATCTTAATTTGGATACCCTCAAATGGAAGCTGAAAGTCTGGACTTTATGTCCATGTCCATTATATAACTATAACTTTCAGTAAACAGGTACAAAAAACTAAATTTGTGTCAGTGGATCTGACTATTTTCCCCACCTCCTTCTTGAATAGATCTAATGTACTTTTTGGAACAAAGACACCCTCAAATCATAAATTATTGAACCGTGCTTTTATACAGATGCAACAAAGCTTACCTTGACATTTAACCAGGGCCGTTCCTAGGATAAGTTGCACTCAGGACCGGGTGAAAAAATCTCTCCCACCCTCCGGAACTTAATGCTCCACGATGCGACAAAGTGCATCACTATCAACCAAATCCAAAATATACAAAAAGCTTTAACACAATGTGGTACTTATAAAACTACTAAATAATAGTCATACAGTTACCAAATAACACTGCTACATAAAACCAGAATCCCAGGCTAATAGTACCAATGTCCTTCTAAGACCACATATCACCAGCATATAGTGACCGAATACCGCCACACCATGACCACATGGTGACCAAATAATACTGCAGCACCATAGCCACATATCACCAGCACATAGTAACTGAATAATATTGCCACATCGTGACCATATAGTGACTGAAAAATACCATCACACCATGATCACAAATGACCACTACATAGTGACTGTTAATACCTCCACACCATGACCACATATCACCCTCAGATAATGAATGAATAATACCACCACACCATAACCACATATCACCACCACATAGTGACTGAATAATACCACCACACCATAACCTCATATCACCACCACAAAATGGCTGAATAATATACCATATCTTTACTGAATATAAGCCATTATACTACAGCCAATATCACCAGCATACAGTGACCATACAGAGATGGATACCAATTGCACACAGGCTCTGCAGACATATAAGCGATTACAGTAAAGTTACATCCAGGCACTTAGACGAGACGCCTCTGAGTTGTTCTCTTTCTCTTCTCCATCTGACCCAGACAAAACAAACATCTTAGACTCCTCACTTTATCAGCACTTTTCTAACAATTCCTATCGCTATGCAAACTCGCCATCTATAGCACCCCAAATGGTAATAATTACCCCCTTGTGCCTGAAATGGCTACGGGGCTCCCATTTGTGCCCAGAGTTTTAGTCTTATTTTGTATACCAATATAGAAAGTAGTTAAATTCCCTAAGACAGTATGTAGGTACACCCCCAAACTAGGTAGGCAGTTCTCAATTAGGTAGGTAAACTTATAGGTCCCTAATAGGTAGGTATCTCGGTCCCCTATTAAGTAGAAAGGTAGTTATATAGGCCTGACTCAATAAGTAGAAATGTAGATCACTATTATGTAGTTATATAGGCCCCTGCAGATAATTATTTGCCCCCTGTAGCCAGTAAGTTGCCCCCTGTAGCCAGGTAGATGTCCCATGTAGACCCCTGTAGCCAGTAAGTTGCCCACTGTGGCTCCTTGTAGCCAGGTAGATGCACCATGTAGCCCCCTGTAGCCAGATAATTGCCCCTGTAGCCAAGTAGTAGCCCACTGTAGCCAGGTAGATGCCCCATGTAGCCCCTTGTAGCCAGGTAGGTCCCCCATGTAACCTCCTGTAGCCAGGTAGATGCCCCCTGTAGCCAGTAAGATGCCCCTTGTAGCCAAGTAGATGTCCTATGGAGCCCCCTCTAGCCAGGTAGATGCCCCCAGTTGCAAGTAAGATGCCCCTTGTAGCCCCCTGTAGCCAGATAATTGCCCCTATAGCCAGGTAGATGCCCCATGTAGCCCCCTGTAGCCAGGAAGATGCCCCATATAGACCACTACAGCCAGTTAGTATCTCCCTGTATCTAGGTAGATGTATCAAAAAGCCAGGTAGATGTAAAATCAAAAAAGCTACTTACCTCTCCATGTTCTCTGAGGCAAGGCAGTCCGGGAGCTGGTGAATGTTGTTAGCGGCGAGACTTCATCACGCCGCTTACACCGGCACACAGCTCACCGGGATGTCCTGGGCCGGCAGGGGACATGGTGAAAGCCTAGCTCCATGCCCCCTGAGACGCTGATATGTATGTACAGCGCTCCCGGAGCGCTGTACATGCGGTGGAGAAGGCATGAGGGTAACGATCCGTCCTGCCTTCTCCCCGTATGAGCAGCTGCACAGCGAGTTGTAAAACGGCCATGCATAGTCAGAGAGCAACCGCCGGGCGGGCGAGGTAGGCGGACACGGCGCCCCCTCAGGTGAGCGGCGCCCAGGGTGATCGCCCGCCTCGCCCGCCCATTGGAACAGTCCTGCATTTAACGTATTATCATACCTATAGCACAAAACTTTATTGGAACCTTTTCCATGCTTATTAACGGCTTCTTGGATAAGATATCTTTATGCAACAAAGTAACTGTGCCAAATAATCTTTGTTACATCAGTAAATAATATGTGCATTTACTAGCTATAGTATCGAAATATCCCTACAGTACACAAAAGTAAAGAATATTATAAAGTCATTTTACAGTATGTTATCTAGTTAATAGGCCATATAAAGATTCACTTTTTTTCTGCTTCTAGCAACTTGAAGAGATTTTGGAAGAGCAATCAAGGCTGTATTCAGAGCTTGAGTTTTATAACTGGGAACAAGAGAATGATCCTGTTGAACGCCATAGAAGTCTACATAGGACCCACAGTTTACCATCTACTTCATCTGGTACAGTTCACAAAGAAGATCAAGACACCCCACTAAACCAGGGACAACCCAGGCTACAGTCACAAAAGATTGACCTAAGCTCTATTTTACAAAATGTAAGTTATAAAATAATATATTGTATATATAGTGTCTAACAAAATGAGTACACCCCTCACATTTTTGTAAATATTGTGTTATGTCTTTTTATAGGACAACAATGAAGATATGACACTTTGATACAATGTAAAGAAGTCAGTGTATAGCTTGTATAACAGTGTAAATTTGGTGTGCCCTCAAAATAACTCAACACACAGCCATCAGTGTCTAAACCACTGGCAATTAAAGCGAAAACACCCTTAAATGAAAATGAACAAATTGTGCTCAAAGTGTCAATATAGTATGTGGCCACCAATATATTCCGCACTGCCTTAACTCTCTAGCGCCATGATGGCGAACCGATGAAATGCGTGTCAGCACTGACACGTGTAGCCATTGTCGCCGAAATACGGCTGCTTGCGGCCGCATACAGAGAAGTATTTCCGGGCAGCTACACCTTTATAAGAGCCAATCTAATTCCATCCTTAAATTTGTAAAAGGCTCTACAAATTTAACATCTGCAAGTTTGAGCATTGCTCACTCCATAGCTCAAAGAAAAAACGGAAACATGGCCATACTCACAGCTAGGAAGCTGAAATGAGACTGAACACAGCACAGAGGCAACACAAGCCCCCATGCAACTTAAGACTAATACCCAGGTGCAGTTAATTGGTGGTAACCCATACATGAGCCATGAAGGGGCTTGCAGGCTTGCAGGCTTGTGTTGCCTCTGTGCTGTGTTCAGTCTCATTTCAGCTTCCTAGCTGTGATTATGGCCATGTTTCCGTTTTTCTTTGAGTGATTTATTTTCCTTTTTCCTGTAAGTTTTGATTTTAAGGTAGGGTAGGGACCTGCAATAAATGAGGAGCCGTGAAGGGGCTTGCAGGCTTACAGTATAGTGGCCACTGTATTAACGAATACCTCATATTTGATGTTTTTTCAGTATGTAAAAAACGTTTTTTTTTCCCAACAGTACTGGGGAGTAAATGCAAAGGTAGAATACCAGTAGCCGCCCCCCTCATGCATAGAAGGTGTGCGAGTGGCTGTCTTACGGGTATTTTTGCATCTGTATAGTCTCCCAATGTCTGGTACTGTGGCTTTTGTACATGCTATGTGAAAATATGCCAATTTTAGGTGCAGTTTTCTTTCACTCCAAAGCTCAGCATGGAAAAGTACTCAAAGAGGGAGAATTTATTAAAGAAACTCTCCAAAGATGTGCACCAGTTCTATTTCACGATATGCAGAATAAAGATGCAATTATTTAGAGAAATAGAAATATCATAAAAGACCGAATAATGAGGCTGAACACAGACATACAACATCAATTAAAGAGAGACATAAGTAATTGTAAATATTTTTCGATCTCTCTTGATGAAACTACTGATGAATGTCAATGGGGTCGGCGGGCCGCTGTCCTCCCGCGCTGCGGGAGTACCCGCATATCAGCGTGAGCTCCCGAAACACATGATGTACTGCAGCGAGTACTGTACGTGCCGCAGTACATCGTGTGAACATACTCTAAGACTGATAACACCAAATTTATCACACCTGGGACCTTGTAACACTGTTAAGTCACTTGACACCGTGGAGGGAAAATAGCAAATTGGCACAATTGCCCCTGTCGCCATTTTCACTTAGGGGTGTACTCACTTTTATTGCCAACAGTTTAAACATTGATGGTTGTGTGTTTAGTTATTTTGAGGGCACCCTAAATCTACACTGTTATACAAGCTGTACACTGAGTACTTTACAAGGTATTAAAGTATCATATCTTTGATGTTGTCCCCTGAAAATATATAATACAATATTTAAAAATTGTGAGGGGTGTACTTACGTTTGTGAGATACTGTCAGAGCATCTGCAAAACTGCAGGTAATGTGAGGTATTCCAGGTATGCAGTGATCAGTACCTACCTAAAGTGAACCAGTAGCTAGGTTAAGAAAAAAGACTAATGGATGTGAATGACTGTGATCCCGGCGAGACGGCAGGTACCGGACACACGGCTGCAGTCGCGGCGTCTGAAGTGAAGGCAGGTCCGCCGTCACCGCCTGTACACTCCCCATATCAGGGCTCCGGCCGGCCTCAGCCTGCTTGGGGAGTAAAGGGGACCCCATTGCAGGATACTGCACAGCCCCTGGAAGATACTGGGGCCTCATATAGCCCTGTAGAGAGTGGCATAAAAGGACTGCGTTCAGTGCCCAGGACTGGCACCCACACCTCATCAGCCAGTGGCTCTCCCCTGTACGTCAATCAGCTCTCAGGGATGGCTGCGACCCCCTCCCCATCCCATAGCAGCCCCAGGCGTGGATCACAGGGATCACTGTTCGATCTGTTCCCGGATCCCTCCTTCAATGAATGCCAGCGGGACGCTTGTGACCCGGGGAGACTCTCGCCCCATATTATAGCTACCAGCCTGCATTCCAACTCTCTCAGAGGCTCTAGCAATACTATGAGGCCCGCAGCTCTGCTGGTATTACAAGGCCACCCTGAGCTGCGAGCGCTTTTAAACCCATACCCCCCAAGAATAAAATTTGTCGGCGTAGAAAGGGATTTTAAAAAATTGCCGGCAAAAAACCCTCAATACAGTCAAGTCGGATGTCTCTGGTATCCAAGCGCACCCCCTTTACTCTGGAAACTATTTCAGACTGAACAACCCCCAGCGATTCTGAACTACAAGTAGCAGTTAAAAATCAACACACTCTTTAAAAATTTTATTTGCCCCAAATTTTGACAAAAAATTTCGGAAAACAGGAATCGGGGAAAACAAAAATTGGGAATTAGAGGCCCCCCTGGCCCAATAAAAGCCCAAGACCTTTTTCCATCTCTCAAGGCCCCTTTAAAAACAAGCGGGCTAGAAAAAGACGGTTTGCCCCAATAGAGATGGATAGGGCACAAAAGGGGCGCGGGGCGCCCTCCCACCCAAAAAGACCCCGCAAAAACCTAGAGACGAAATTTGCCGGTCCCACTATACGCTGAAAAGGAAGGATCATGAAGGGGGCCAGAAACACCCCAATTTCTCACCCTTTGAAGGTTTTCAAAATTGCTATATTTCCCGATTTTTCCCAGCCGTACTCTACGACGGGGGGGCTGCACTTCGGAAACCCAAAAAACCCTTTGATGCTAAAAGAGGGGAAAAAATTCAGTACAGATGGGATTTCCTTTCGCTCTGCATGTCAGGGGTTTGAGGATTTTTGGGGTCACCTTAGGTCTTTGGGGCTGATCTCCCCGGATTTCCTTCCCAGTTTTGAAACTCCCCAGATCCCCCCCCCGGGTTTGGGGATTCAGCCTATCTCGCAGCGCCCCCCCCGGCCCCCATCTCAAACCCTTTTTTCCCAGGAGATAGGGGAAATTTGGTGTATTCACCCAAAGAACAACGTTTTACCCAAGGCCCCAAGGGGCCCGTGATCCCGGCTGGAGAGATTTGGATGGTCCCTTAAAGAACCTTTTCCCATAATACTCAGTGATTTTTGCTGCGTCATGCTACCCTTTCCCCGGTCCTGCGTCCCATCTGGTCGGGGTGGGCATTAGGGGATGGTAGTAGGGCCCCTGTCCGTTCGGGGACCTTTGGGGTGGTTCTTGGGGGTCTTGGGGGGAAACTTACCATTTTTGGGCCCCATCTTAAGGATGTGTCTCTTGTGTTGGGCCCTTTGAAATATACGAAAAACCAAACCCAAAAAGTCCCCCACGGATGTCTCGGTGCATCCTTCCTGCTGTGATGTATTGCATGCTTGAATTGTTTTACTCTCTTCTTTTCCCCCATAGGTACCATTGTGAACACTACTGGTTCAAAAGCGCAGGGGCCCTTGATGCAAGCTTTGACTTATTTAAATAGCCTACTTTTTTCTTGTTAGGCTTTTTTGCACGTTTTTCCCTTTAGCATTGGTTATGCTTATATTACTTTTTGTTTCGCGGGGAAAGGGTGCGCCCGGGGGGTAAAACCGACTTACAATCATTCCTCTTTTTTCCTAAAATTACCCCACCATAAATTCCTTTCTTTTGCACCCCTTTAAATATTAAGGGTTTCCCAATGTCCCCGAAAGACGGCCCCCAAATACCAAATTAGTTTTCAAAAGGAGCACCCCCAAAATTTCCCTGTGTCTTAAAGAAAACGATATCATGACAGGTCACCTAGCGACGTTCAGAAATAAGTACTTCCCCCTTTGGTGTCACAGTAGCAATCCTTCGGCAAATCGAAAGGAGTAGCCATTTTTTTTCATAAAAATCTCCCTGTACAGTTGATTGAAAGTAAAATGGACCCTAATGCGAGATATATCTTTGCTAAATGTAATATTTCCGGGTCCTTATTCACCGTTGCTAACATTTTTTGGCCCAAACCAGGGGCAATTGGCGGGTTCCTTTCCCCCTGGGGTGTTGAAATTTTGTTGTGAAGGTTAAAAAACATCCCCTGTGGGGACTTTTAATTTTTAGCAATGATCCGAGTATTGACACGGGAACAGGACATTTGTCAATTCCCCCCTTAAAAAAAATTGAACAAAATGAAAAAGCCCTTTGTAAAGTATGAAGTTCACACATGGCCTGACGCCCCTTTCCCCCCAACAAACCCGGGGTTACACCTTTTATTTTCCCCCCGCATTTTAGATATAGTAACTGGATTAAAATTTTTTCCTTTAAAATTTCCCTTCTCCCGCGCCAAGCGAAATTTTTTATAGGAAATTCTTGCTGTCCATCTTTCCCCCCGTGCATTGTGATATTTTAGATGCAGCAGAGCGGGGCTAAGCAAATTTAAATTTGGGGGACTTAAAGAGTCCCTATTAGAAAAGTTTTCTATGCCTTTGGGGCCCAAAATGCAGCAATCAATAGAAACTTTCAAATTGGGTCACCCCCAAGGGTTTTTTACCCCCCTCAGGGGAAAGGGGGAAAAACCCGAAGTGTGTAATTCGAGGTGTCCTAATTTAAAAATGGGCCAGGTTTTAAAGAGTGCTGCGGCTAAATTTATCTGCCCCCAATGTCACGGGTTTTCGCAAGGGGGTCCCCCCACAAACTACATTTTGTGGGGCTGAAACCCTTTGGGGTTTTTTTTAAAGCACTAAACATGAAAATACACAGCTCTTGGAGAAAAAAGGGGCTGCTTTGATTTCGCCAGATTTGCGCTGGCTCATACAAATTTGGGGCAATCGACCAAGCAGGGTATTTGGGAAGAGCCCTTAGGGACAAAAGGCTTCTTTTTTGTCCCTGCGATCAAAATCAAGCAAGGGGAGATTATCATCTGAATCTGGATCCTTGTAGCTTTTCCCGGGGGATTTTGGGAACCTTTTTAACCTCCCCACCACCACTCCCCACCCTACCCTCACTGGACCCATTTTTTGCTACATCCTCCCCCACCCCGCCATAAGTGCGGAAAGGATTCCGGGGATTGGGGGACCCTTTACCCCAACTGAGCTCTATTGGCGATCCCGGCCATGCCAGCTGGGAAAAGCCCAGGCCCTGATGGCTTCAAAGGGTAAATTTTTTAAAAATTTTTAAAAACAAAGGAAAAGCTCCCTTTTTTTTGCCCCCCTTCAATTCCGGGCTCAGATTTCCCCACCCTTCCCCCCCCCCCCTCTGCAAGCCCATATCACCCGTAATACTGAACCAGGGGAAAAATCCCCCGGCCTGCTCTAGTTTTTAGGCCCATTTCTCTGCGGGAAGGGGGATTTTTAAAATCTATGCAAAAGTAATAGCAAAATAGGCTGAATTTCAATTCTCTCTTATCGGGTTCACCCCGATTTAGGTTGAAATTTTTATTAGGGAGGGGCAAGGATAAAAACCTTAAAAAAAGTTTGTTCTTTTTCCCTCAGGCTCAGAAACTTTTAAAATTTTCCCCACAATGTTATTGTACTCGGGCGCAGAAAAAAGCCCTTTTACAGGGGAGGGTTGGCCCTTTTTTTTCGATCTGTTTTGGGCCCCCGCGGGGTTGGGGCAAGTTTCTGGCCCCCAAAAAAAATTTGCTCTGGGTTTAGGGCCCCAAACAGCCCAAAAAAAAGGTAAATGGGCTTCCGTCTAAACCCTTTTCCCTACTAATGGGATGAGGCAAGGCTGGGCCCTTACACCACTCCTCTAAAGTAATCTCCATGGGGGTACCCTTTTTACAGGGCTATTAAAGGGAAAAGGAATGAGTTTAAGGGTAAAAACGTTGGGAAATGAGGGAGTTAAATTTCTGCTTATCAAAACATTTTTTTGTTGTTTATTACGAAACCCGAAACCTCCCCTCCTGCTTTACTGGGCTTGTTAAATATTTTTGGTAGGCTTAGTAACTTTAAAGTAAACTACTCCAAAGAAGCACAAAACTCACATAGACACCCAATAGTCTTACCCTGAGCCAATTTCCCCATTTAAATGGCAAACCCATCCTTCACTTTTCGGGGTCGACCCAAAACCGCTTTCATCATTTTTTTGACTTAAACTTTGCGCCCACATCGCGAAAAGGGGGAAATTTGGCCAAAGGGAAAAGGGGGGTTTTTCTCCAATAGGGCTTCAATATCTTTAAAAATGATATATTACCCCACATTTATATTATTTCAACACTCCCATTTAAATTGCCCAACTTTTTTTTTTATAGATTTGAATAATGTTTTAAAACAATTCTATGGGAAAACAAAAAAACCGGGGTTTGCAAAAATGTCTTAATCAGAAGGAAGGAGAACGGAGGCCGGGCATCCCGACCTGGGGTCCTACTACCCGGGGCCGCCCATTTCTATTCCCCCATTTTTAATTTGGGGGGTTTTTAAAACTTTAAACCTTTTTTTCGATAGCCAAAGTTTTTAAAGGGGGGGAAACCCCGGGAAATCAACTTTTTTTCCTCTCTCCCCTTTTTTGGGCCCTTTAAAACCTTCCCAACCTTTTGGGCCCCCCCGGTGTTGGCTACTTAAACCCCCTTGATTACAAGCTTACACTTTCAATATTCGCTCCTAGGTAGGAAATACGCCTATATTCCCCACGGCCCCCAAAATGTTCCCTTTAAGGGAAAATTTCCGGGGTTTTTTCACCTCGCGCTGCCTCTTGTAGGGGCGTAAAGGTCCCAAAACTACTTCGCGTAGGGGACTTTTTTTAACCCGCTGCTTTAAGTCATAGCAACAGCGTTTCCGCCCCAATTTCGCTCCCAAACACTTGGCTGAAGTTTCACAGATAAAAGCCTATTTTTATACCTCTAAATCTAGAATAAACTTTCCCCTCCCCCTCACGGGCTTTGAGAAAATTGGTCCCCAAAGACAGCACCCCAACCCCACCTATATCTACCCCTACAAATGATCATTGACCCAAAATCAAGGGCCACCGTCATTTGGATGCTGGGAGCTGAATTGAGTGGCTCCTTTGGGGAAAAGGGTTTGGTCTAAAGTATATCCTATCCACTAAGACTTCGTTTCTGTAGGATGCGGGAACTTAATTTAAAGTGCTTTCACATGTATCGCGTCCCCAAGCCTTGCACCATCTACCAAGCGTCCGGATCTCTGTTGAAAATGGAAAAAGAAAAAGGGGACTATAAAACCATATCGGTGGGATGCGATTTTTCTTCACCTTTTGGGGGGCGTAATAGCCCAACCCGTACAATTACGGGTAATGCTGAAAAATTCCCCGGGGGCTTGCTGCTTTTCATGTTTCCTCGAGCTTGAAGCTTTAAAGGAAGTTTTTCCTTCCTTTTGGGGGGGGGCCCCAAGGGTCTCTGGTCCCCGAAAAATGGCGTTTACGCACCCCCCCCCTTTGGGCTGAAGGGTTTTTAAAGAAATATTCCATCTCCAACTATGGAGGAATTGAGAGCAAGGCCAACCCAACAACTGTCACATTTGAGGAGAGGGGTGGAAGGGGTAACATTCACGGGTTCTGATTTTATAATCAAGAGCGAAAGAACTAATTCCCTATATTAACAGTTTTGTGGAAACCCTCTTTTTTAGCCTTTATTTAAAAGGGGCTGTCTTTCGGGGGTTCAAAATCACCCTTTTTTATCTTTTTCTGTCGAAGAGGGGATTCTTTCCGGCCGCCTTGCCCAGTAGTTTTATCTGTCTTGTTTGTTCCTTATTGTCTGCCTCATTGGCACTTGATACTAGCAGTAAATTGCTCTCACCTTATTTGTTTATTTGTTTCTGCGGATGTCTGCCTATCTATAGTTGTATAGGCAATGATGTTTTGTCCCAACTATGACTCAGAAGCAGTTGCTATGAAGCACAAGTAACCTTCACTTTATAGTCCTTTGTTATCTTACATTAATATGCTTATTTGTCATGGTTCTTTATTTTGGATTTCAAAACCCTTTGTACTGATTAGACAAATTGGGAAAAAAAGCGTTTTGGAAAAAGAAAAAAAAATTTATTCAAATAGCAAAAGATTTTTTCAATTAAGCATTTTCTTTTCCTGTTTACGATTATTTTGGGTTTTTCCCTCTTTTTAATAAAACGGGGTTTTTAACATTTTCTTATCCCCCTAATTTTATCTCGGGGGGTTGAAATGGCCCGGTTCCGGAGCCAAAATCTTTAGCTTAGGTTACTTTGTTACTGACAGGTACAGAGAGAACCCTTGCGCCTTTCTGTCAGTTCTATAGGGCATGTAACCGCAGTAGCTGGTTGGTAGAGCTTCACACTTTCTTCATGCTATTTTGAGTAGATTCCTGCAAGCAGTTGTGGACTTTCCTAATTTTATTCCGAGTTTGCGGTCTCCAAAATAGTCACAGATTTGTGGCAGGTGTGAGGTGGAGCCATAGTCAAAATTCAGGCCAGAAGTCAATATCAAGAGTGGAACTAGGTGACAGATCCAAATAATGAGACTGTCAGGATCTGAGTCAGAATAAGTGAACAGGTCCCACAAGGATTTACCCTAATATGCAGGTAAGAGATTAGACTGTCATTAAGCCTGCCAATCATCACAGTAGCCTGACAGTAGACGGAAAATCCATTGCCTGCAGAAAGGAATTGTGCAAGGGGGTAACAGGACAACAGAAGAAGTAAACCCGGGCTGATGAAATTTTTTTTAAAATTTATCTTGGATAGCTGGGTGTTTGGGTTTTTACCCAGGGCAGAAATAGAAAGGGTGTTTTTTGGGACAAATTTCCCGCTGGCAAGGCAGTGTGACACTTGGGCAACTTATCCCATTTTTGAAATTTTTGTGGGGTTTACTTGGAATGTACCACCTACCTAAATAGTGTTGCAGACCAAAAATACCCATTCATCGCAACAGAATTCCTTTATGGTAGTAGCATTTTTCAGCAGGATAATACACCCTGCCAAACTGCACAAATTATTCAAAAATGATGAATAATGAAGGTGTTGGCCTCCTAGATCTTACTAGATCTTACTAAGAACAAGCATTTGGTCAAGCACTTAAAAGGCTTAATACTAACATCTTGATGCTGGATGCTACGACATAACATCAGAGATCTTGTAGAGCAGTGTTTTTCAAACTTTTCAAACCAAGTACCACCTATTGTCCATAGTGCACATTAGGAACTACTGCTGTAGAGCATGCCTTGAAGTATCAGAGCCGTTTTGGGGGGCATCATGTGGACCTACACATATTTAATAACATATACAACCCAAGTTCCAAAAACATTTGGATGCTATGTAAAATGTAAAGAAAACAGAGATGCAATAATTTGGAATCTCTTGTACCCTTATATTCCATATATTGTAGTCACCAAAGAAAATGGAACTCATCAGAAGTTTAAAGTTTGGTGAGATGCACTAATGGCGACAATTGAAGTATTAATAGTACATGTTGAGAATTGTTGTTCTTAGAATTCATTTTCATGCATTGTAGCCATTGTGACTCATATGAAGCATGGTGGGATCACAAAGTACTAGTTATCCCTTTGAAACAAGCCTCATTCAACTTGCAAGACCACTTTAACCCCTTAACGACCGCGCACCGTCTTTTGACGGCGGCCGGTGGGTCGTTCGTCTGCGCGACGTCTTTTGACGTCGCTGAGACATCGGGGTTTGCGGCCCCCGGTGCCGCAGCTGCGCTGGGATCGGGGCTGAACT
This sequence comes from Phyllomedusa bahiana, assembly GCA_025379985.1. Classification (NCBI taxonomy): domain Eukaryota; kingdom Metazoa; phylum Chordata; class Amphibia; order Anura; family Hylidae; genus Phyllomedusa; species Phyllomedusa bahiana. The sequence goes on from JAODAL010014999.1 coordinate 74,015, forward strand.
ACACAGCCCCGATCCAGAGCATGTCCTCCCGGCATCGGGGAGCGGAGGAAACCTCCGCAACCCGATGCTTTAACCCTTTGATTGCGGCGGTGCGTTACCGGCAGCGCAATCAAAGGGATTCCCCCTGCTCTGTCGGGTGATCGAAACCCCCGGGTGACCGACGAGCCCGGGGAACGGCTGCACAGTCAGCTCTGGGGACTTAGCGGGGGCCCCAGAGTTGTTGTGTATGAAGCCAGTGATTAGGACGCACTGTGTGCTGTCTAATCACTGCCTGTGTCAGACTGACACAGATTAGCATGTATTAGCATATATGAATATGCTAATACATTACTAAGTGTAAAAAATTTTTTAAAAAAAATTTGTTAAAACAGTTCTCCCTTCATGGGAATCAAAAAAAAGTACAAAAAAAACATAAAAAGTGAAAAAAAAAAGAATAAAAAAAATAAATAATAAAATAAAAATAAATATTTATAAAAAATAATTGTACATAAATTACACGCAGAAAAAAACCTACACATATTTGGTATCCACACGACCGTAATAACCTGTAGAATTAATCTAACAAGTTATTAAGTGTGAAATGTTAATGGTGTAAAAAAAAAAATGAAAAAAAACAAAAAAAATTTTTGTAAAAAAATAAAAAAAATACTGCAATTATTTATAAGTGTACTTAAACTATTCCCTTATTAAAGTACCAAACTTGTCTTGAATTAAAACGAGGCCTCATCCAACTGCGTCAATTTAAAAAAAAAAAAAGTTACAACTGTTTAAATGCAAGGAGGCCAAAACTAAAAAAATGTTCTGGTCATTAACTACTTTTCAGGCGTTCGGCTTAAGGGATTAAAGACTTCTTATATCAGCAATTGTCAATATATAGCACAGTAACCACAGATTTGGAGTATCACTTGTTTACTACAGTGGTGGCAATTTTTTTTTTAAGTTTATCTATAAGTAAAAGCTAGAGGGAACATTTAAGATGGTTCTGTGCTATCCTTGCTAAGAGCATGATATAATAGAGGAAAGAAGCTGATCTAAGAATGTTATATTCTTCTGTGCCTAACATCTTTTTTTTCTTTTTTTTATAGATAAAAAAAACCTTCAGAAATTTTAACTCCTAACATGAAGCAAAAGCTTAGGATGTGGCATTCAAGTCTTCAGGATTTTGGTCACCAACATAGCTACATACAAGATATGTAAACTGTCATTTTCAGCTCGGAAAATGTACTGCCAACAATCCTTGTTGACAAATGTCTGGCAGTTTTGATTACCACTATCCTGCACTCTCTGTGGGTTAGGTGGCTATAACTGTTGGTCAAACTCTGGTTCAGCTGAAAGCTATTCCTCATATGCATACATGGTTTGACCATATGTGTATGTGTTCTCCTCACTGACAGACTGGGATCAAAGCAAACTAATTATATCTAACAAGATTAGCTTCCCTTAACAAACATGACAAGTGTGTGAAGACTAAAAAACATGGCTTTATCTGTAATCTTGTTAGAGATAACAATCTCCTGCAATGTCTGAGTAACTCACTAGAAGTTGAATATGCTAATCACTGCTGTAGAACCATCCACAGCCTCAGTAGGCAGAGTAAGTTCAAAACTGCTAGTGAAATAGTGTGGTAAGAAAAGCCCTTTAAGCAAGATGGTTGCTTTCATACTCATGTGAATAAAATAAAATGAAAAATCTAGTACAAAATAGAACCAGATAACAAAAAAATAATGTGTATAAGTATCTGATCTAATTAAAAATACATAGGTGATAAACATTCTCTTGAAAGAGAAACTGTTGCTTTTCATTTTTTACACATTGAATGTACGGCACATTTAATAATAATAATAAATATAATAATAATAATAATAATTATAATAATAATAATAATAATATTAATAATAATAATAATATAAGAAAACCCCTTTGTGTTTGGCATAGAGGATCTTCCACCAGTTGTTTTTTAAAGGTATTGTTCATTTTTGGAGCTACATTTTTTATTAATACATAGAAAAATACTAATGCTGCATGATTCAATAAAACTTAGAGTATGGTCACCACTAAAGTCTTCCATACTCCCAGTCACTGATTAATTCACATTAAAAACACATATGGATATTGCAGGGTGCTATAAAATATGCTGGTGGTGGAATAGGTCCTATGTAAAATTGGGACTTAACTGCAAGAGTATTATTGCTGCAATTTTCTACAGCTCAAATACTGTGTTCACAGCTGTAATTTAGTTGCATTTCCGTTATGTTATTTTTCTCACTTTAACATACACTTCTGGTTAATTTTATTTTGTTTTTCAATATATGTACACAAACTGTAAGGTGTGCACACAAGATATACCTACAGCTGAACAGCAAAATTACACCTCCATTACAGACCACAAATGAGATTATGGCAGCAAACCAGTATATATTTATTATGATCTCTAATCTGTCTGGATCTTTAGACATATGCCTATAGGTGGCCCCAGTGGAAAGGTTGCTGCTAGAGAAAGCCTGCAGAGGGTGAAAGACTATGGGCATGTCCCCATGGCACAGGTTTTCGGCCGGTTTTTCAGCCTGTTTGCGGTTTTTCAGACCGCCTGAAAAACCGGTCGAAAATGAGCACAATTGTGCTCTATGGAAAACCCTGTGCAGCAGTCCCCACTGCACGGGTTTTGCGCCCGACAGTTTTGCCCCCGGCGGTGCGGTGGCAAAACATTGAACATGTTCATTCTTCCTTCCGGTTTCCGGACGGAATATGAAAAATCTCAGTGGGAGGGGGGGAGGGCTGTTCTCGCTCATTTGCAGGAGAAAAAGCCCCCCCTCCGCGGCCGTGGGGACGGCCGCAAAACCGGACAAATACCGGCCGGCAAACCGGCCGTTATTTGTCCACTGCCGTGGGAACATGCCCTATGAGTCTTGCTACGTACTTTTTAAAACATTTTAAAGAAATTATCCAGCGGTCTAATTTTTTTAATTTTTTGCAAACGGCTTTCCTCAGTGTACATTCTTCTCCCTGTGATGTGAAAACAGTGCATTATTTTTGATGTTTAATTTTGCTACATCTGTATGGAGCCTCCCTTCTCTGCAGCTGAGCAGCAGTATTACCCCAATTGAAAGCTGCTTCCCTTTGCCCTGTAAAACTACAAGCCCTACAATTATTTGATGGGTTTGCCTATCTTCCTTCAGCCTCATCTCATTCTTAGTACACACTCCCCGTTTCATCTGTCATGTAAAAAACCATGGAAGTCAAGATCAAAGGGGAATAGCTTTCAAGGCTTTGCTGAAAAAGACAAACCCTTTTGTTCACACATGATCTCCTGGACTGACACAGAGATTTTTCTTGTGTATGGAGACCTCAATAACTACAGAGCCTCCTGTCTACAAAAAATAAATCACATACAATATAAAAGTGCCTGCCTTTGGGAGATATTATTTAGATTTTTTTTTCTACTGTCAACACCTCTAATGTCAGTTGTGATTTGCTGAGGCTTACCTGATAAAAGCAGCCTATGGTGCAAAACATTATGGGACGACATGTATGTACGGGCTGTGCCAGTATTCTAGTGTCCTTTCAGCCCAAAAACTGGTGCAGCCTTGTTCTCTAGATGTATGAGAAGGCGCACTCCAAAATTAGATGCATTATACACTTTGTATTGTGCCTAAGATGTGGGGGTGTTCTGGAGGCGTGTCATATGATTCTACACATTTATAACTGTAGGATGGCAAAACTGGCCACATTACTGCTGTAACAGCCAGACCCAAGTTAAAGGTGGTCTACCTGAGCCTGAGTTGATGTTTTGGAGCTAGCAAGCGGCAAATCTATGACCCGCAGTAGAACAGGTTCATAAATTCAGGGGCATTCTACACTACTATTGCGCGCAATAAAATTGACGTATGTGCTCTATAGTTGGGTTTATCAAATTGCTTTAGTCTAAGATAGTAAACTTGGATCCTAAACTGAATTGTAGTAGTATAGTGTGGGTTTAATTTCTGTTTCTTTTCACTTTGGGACTGACTCCTGTTAGTACAAAACACTGCACTTAAATAACACACTGTGTGAACCTGACCTATACAGAAATCTGACAAGATCTGACCTATAATTATTAATGCACCAAACAAACATAAGAATGGCACTAGATTTAGCATGCTAGTTTATTTTTGACTGCCTTTCAGTTCAGTATGAACAATGAAGCTAAACTGTGCAAGATACTGATCTAGTCTGTGTTGCTACTTTTTTCTTTTGTTTGCTGTTTTACTTTGTCTTACTATATGTACATTTACTGATTGTACATAAATGTAAACCAACATTATAATTATGGGTAAAACACTGCAAAATCTTTCAATATATTGTTAAAAAATGGAACTATATTATATAATAAATAAATTAGTATGTTAAAATAATTGGTCCACATTATGCAGTTATGTCATAGCTAAATTTTTGCTGAAATGTTGATTTTAAACACAACAGGAACACAACAGCGAAGATTCATTTAAAAATGTACACAAAAAAACTAAGTTTACATCAAGAATTAAGCCCTTTTAGCATTATAACATTGCACTTACTACTTTTTTAAAGGCAGATGGGTCTTAGCAAGGGTGTGGTCTAATACAACCTGGCAAATTCACTAAAAGATCCATCAAATTTATTAGAAAACATACAGTGGGGCAGATTTATCAATAGAGTCTTACTTTTAGACAGTGTAAAGTTAGACTGGACAGTCTTATAATGCGCCACATTTATCATAGTGTTGATAGTGTTGATAAATCTGGTGCAGGTTAGAACTGTCTTGTCTATGTTTGTACCATTTGTTAGTTGGCTTACTATTACGCCAGAATTTGGTCACAGATTCTGGCACATTTTTGGTGCATTTAAGCAATGCCCCCTTACGTGAAACCACACCCATTTTTACGAACCCACACCCCCTTTGTCGGACAAAGCGCCAAAGCATCTGAAACTGTCTAAAACACATAGTAAACTTGTTCTTGGCACAAATGGAGCCAGAATTCTGGCGCAACTGCCTTGATAAATGTTCCCCTTTGTGTCTGAAATTATATCCATCCTATGCTCTTTTCATTAAAAAGGTATTCTTACCACATTGATTAGCTTTAAACGTGTAGGCAAAGGTAAATAAAATTTTGAGTTTGCTTTCTTTCATAGCTAAAGCAGTTCATTTCTCCGAACCACAGGCAGCATGAAATAGCTGCAGGTTTCCTTGTGTCAGTAAGGGTGCTTTCATACGGAGCTGCTTTTTTGACAGGTTTTTTGCCGTTATTTTTGGTGCACCTTTTTTATTTTCAGAAATACACAGCAATTAATGCTGTGCATTTCTGCAAAAAAAAAAAAACACACCAAAAATCACACCAAGAAACGCATCAAATACCGCACAAAAAGCGCTCTGTGTGAAAGAACCCTAAGGTAGAGTAAGGGGCCGTTTATACAGCACAGGACAATACCGGTTTATCGGACTAGTATTTGTACTGTTTTCATACCATGCACACGGCCGCAGTGGGATGGCTTTTGTCTGCGATTAGCGGAGAAAAACCCTCCGCCTTCACATAGACATGTTCATCTTCTGTTCTAAAACCGGTCGGGAGAATGAACATGTTCTTTTTTTTTTTAAAAAACCGGCGGGTGGAAAATCCCTGCAGTGGGGACACTCCCCATTAGGGCTGCTTCTATTCTGCTTGTTTGTTTAGGTGCTACAGATCTCAATATGAAGGACGGGCACTGTGAAGTTTATGATTATTCCAGGCCGGGGCTGGACATGTGGGCACAGCCCTAATGGGAGGCCCCACATGACCCGACGCGCCGGCTCCTGCGTGGGGTAAGGGAACGGGTCTGACGGGCGCCACGTGGGGTTGACATATAAAGCCGAGCCCTACGCCGCACAGAAACAGTCGCGTGTCAGGCAGAGACTCAGTGACTGCCGAGCGCTGTTCCCGTGTGGCTGTCCAGTTGGTAAGGCCACGACTACTATATATCTGTCCCAGGTGCTGGTATGGCGGGTGTGGATGAGCTGCTTGGGCAGCTTCGATGTGCGGCGGGGGAACAGGGCCCTGCCTGGTTACAGGAGCAGGTGTGGGGCGTATTAGGGGAGGGCTCTGCTTTTGCGGCCCCTCCATTTGTTGTGGACTCCCCTGGGGCAGGGGAGCAGTAGGCACACCCCGGACAGACTCAGCCCGGATGTGACCCCCAGGGCCCGCGTTCGCCAACGGAGCCCCTCCAGGGACCCTCCAGGCCGGGCGGCGTGCTCGCCTGGGCAGTCGCGCACCGCTCTGTCTGGGAGGAATCCGAATAGGCGGGCGGGCTCGGTGGACCGCGGTGGCCGGCATCCCAGTCCAGCGGTGTCTGCTGCGGCGGCTTCAGGTTGCGGTGACTCAGGGGATGCGCCAGGCTTTCCCAGCAAAGAGCCAGTCGGGGGGCCGGCCAGGCGCCGCCAGAGGGATGAGGAGCCGTTCGGAATTGCGGTTGGCGGCAGCGGACGACAGGAGAGAGCCGGAGACGGTCGGCGGATGGCATTCCTGTTGGGCTTTCGGGCCCACCTGTGGGTCCTGAAACGGGGGGCGCTGAGATGCGGCTTTGCTCGGAGGTCCATTTGGTCCGGGACCAGAGGCAGGAGGAGCTCCAGTTTCGGGACGGCCTCGGTGACCAGAGTGCACGTGAACGGAGTCTTCAGGGATCGGGCAGTGTGGCTGGGGGGTTTACAGCATTCGTGCAGTCTGGTGAGTTAGGATCTATGTTGTGTTCGTCTCCGTTGTTGGTTCTGTCGGGGGAGGGGGGTCACCGGCGGGACCAGATTCAGTGGACTGCAGAGTTCTGGCGTGGTAGGAGCTAGCGGGGGAGTTTTCTGGAGTTTTTGGTGTGGTTTCTGTGGTCGGCGGGTTCGGTGGTATCGGCTTGGGGCACAGCGGTGTCCTCTCTGGTGGTCCACCCCCCGTGTCGGTTCAAACAGAGCAGGATTTGGTGGATAGCATACACATGGATGATAGGACAAAATGGGAGGTGTACGTACGTTTTGAGGGTCCCGAAGGGACCCACTTGAAGAAGGAGCTGAATGACAAAATTTGGCAAGATGGAAACATTTTATTTAGCCAAAGGAAAACGGGATGAAAGTAAGAAGGAAGAGAAAGAAAAACAGAGGTGGCGGTTGATTCCGCAGACCTTCCCAAAATTGGATGCAGGCCTTTGCCATTCTGGCGAGCGTTATTGGGGAGAAAGCGCTGGAACATTGTTGCACATTATTTTGTTACCTGGATTTGATTGGGGAGGCGCAGAGGGTTTATGGGGGCAGGCGTGGCTTCGGTATGACGAGCATTTTCGTCAGAGGAAAGCGGTGTGCCCCTCGATCAGATGGGACCACAAGGACATCGGGTTGTGGCTGAGGGTGATGGCCCTGACGCGTTTATTTCCAGCCCTTTCAGGGAGGACCTGGTGGCTCCGGGCAGCAGGGGGGCACTGGGTCATCTGGCACCGGGACCCAGGGAGGTTTTAAGGCTGGTGTCTGCTGGCAATTTAATGAAAACCAGTGCAGGTTCAGAACGGGCTTCCGGTTCAAGCACATCTGTTCAGTGTGCAGCGTCGCCTCCCATGGGGCCGCGCGGTGCTTGCGGAAAGGAAAGAGAAAGGGGTCTGATCCTCCGCAGGGGGGAGACGCTGGTGAAGGTAGTCGTGATGCAGCCATATCTAAATAGATACCCGGATAGGCAGGCGGTGTTGTTGTTAGAAGGGCTTTTAAGTGAGGGTTTTCAGATCCCCCCTCCTGACCACGAGGTCCCCTTTTCGACGAGGAATTTGCGCTTAGCCCTCCTTCACCCCGCAGTGGTGGCGGAAAAGCTGGCCAAGGAGGTCTCGTTGGGCAGGATGGCGGGCCCGTTTGATTTTTTACCGGTTCCTGATTTGGTGGTTTCCCCTTTGGGGGTGGTTCCGAAGAAGGAACCTCACAAGTTTAGTTTGATCCATCATTTATGGTTCCCGAAGGGATTGTCATTCAATGATGGTATCGACCCGGAATTATATGCGGTGGTTTATACGTCCTTCGACGCTGAGGTTCGGTGGGTGCATTTTTATGGCCGGGGGGCTCTCATGGCCAAAACGGATATCGAGTCCTCGTTTCGGTTGCTGCCGGTTCATCCGGAGAGTGTCCGGTTATTGGGGTGTTGTTGGGACGGGTCTTTCTTTGTTTATCAGTGTTTACCGATGGGCTGTTCTATTTCATGCTTCTATTTTGAAGCATTCAGTTCCTTTTTAGAGTGGGTGGTGCGGGATATTTCAAGGTTTGCATCCATCATCCATTACTTGGATGATTTCCTTTGCATTGGCCCAGCGGACTCCGGGGTTTGCGGGTCGCTGTTTGCATCAATGCAGTGAGTTGCTAGCCAGTTCGGAGTCCCATTGGCTCCGGACCAAACGGAGGGTCCGACTACCGTAATTAATTTCTTAGGGATTTGTATTGACTCCATGCTCATTGAGTGTCGTTTGCCAGATGAAAAATTGGCAGCGATGAGGGTGGATATTAGCAGGGCCTTAACATGTAAGAAGATTACGTTTCAGTTCTAAGATGCATCTATAAAATGTAGAGACGGGTTTCTGAAGATCCTCTCTTCTAGCAATTTGCTCAAGTCTATCGCACTGCAATATAATATCTCCCCCCCCCCAAAATTGCTGTCTACAGGCATGCCTAAGTTGGAAATATCGAAACAATGCCACTCTCGGGATATCAAATTCAGAGATAAATTATAAAATGGAGATAATGCAGAAATGTGACAGGATGTGACCTTACAGACCAGGAGGAGAAACAGAAAGAAAAGATATATGGGAATTACATCATCAATATTTTACATGACCATATACATATACTGACAGCATAACATACCAGACATTGTGTGCAACAGACATAACACTAAATACCCATATAGTAAATGGATAACAATTGGAATCAATAGCTGGGACAGCACACTCACCGCTATCTATGCACCTACACACAAAGATAACAGTTTTATTAGGCAGCTACAGGATAGCACTGAGGTCTCTCTGTTCAGTAACTCTAAGAGTTAAATAAAAAAAGATAATTGCAGAGACTGAGAAGCAAGTTCCACCGTGCTGTTAAAGGGGTTTTGCCACGATGTAATATTGACGTGGGATCCTCCAAAATGACTATTTAAACACTTTTCTAAACATATGTGATTACAAAAAGTGAAGCCTCTGAGAGCTACATCATTACTCAGTCCCCCTTAGTTTCCTGACAGTTTACATTAGACACGACCACGACACTTACAGGAGCTGATCTGGCCGCATGAAGGAGCTTTCAAGGGGCTGGAGAGAAAAGTGCAGTGTATGAGGCTGTCTGCTGTATAGAGAATCCACTGGTTGTAATGTAATTATTTGAGTAAACTTTGCAGATGCTCCCTGCTTCCTCGCTCTCTGCTCACCCCCTCTCCCTCTCCCCACTCAGCATGCTTTGTTTATCTTCTTTCCTGAGCAGATAAGAGCTAAGGAACTCACTTTGTGGAAAAACCCTTTTAAGACACAGCAGGGACTAAGGTCACCAACCTGGCAATTATAAAGCAGGGAGAGGTGGTTGGTAAATTAGAACATCATCTGTACACAAGCAGGAGAGGAAAAAATGCTGTAGATTTGAAAAGAAGCAATATCAGAATAGAAATGTCTTTGGTATATTCTTTATTTACTTGTGCCTACATGTGTCATATGACGTACAGTTACATAAATAATTTGGCAAGGGGGTATAGAGTGAATTAAGTTGCTGAGCCCATCCTATATGTAGCTGTTATTTACAATTGGGATCTGTTGCTAGCAGTTGAGAGCAGAGAAAACTCTATTGCCAGCATTTTAACCTTCTGGAAGTGGTAATAAATGCTACCACAGCCCTCTGTGACATATTTGCGGGGTGCTGATGGGTTGTCATTAAGGCCAGGGGACCTTTTGAATACTTCTATTACACCTATTGTGACCCGGGGTAAGCTCTACTGTCACTGTTCTACAAGTGTAAATTAGTTACTTATCCTTGGCCATTAGAGGGCGCCAAAAGTACCAGCACACAGCATGGTTGGTTGTACAGCACAGAGGACTAGAACAGCCAAACCTAGTGTTGTGCATGCTAGAAAAAGGGGAGGAGACAGAAGTTGCTGGAACACTGTTGGAGGAGTGGATTCTGGGTAGTTTAGGTCCCATGAGACAGAGTGAAGGACACAGAAGAAGTGAGAGACAGTAAAGACAGAATCCTGTGTGTATGCTGCAGCCATTGCACACCATTGAAGAGAACAGCCAGCAATCACAGCTCAGGAGTGACAGGATATGACTGGTGAACCCTCAGGTATCTGTGAGCTTATTAGCAGTTAAACTGTATGAATGCCAGGAGCCATTTGCATTGCCCCGTTATCTTGCTTTTAACTAAAAGTTACTGTTTTGGAAATGGTTTTGAATAAAGCCTTTTAAAACCCTGCCCAACTTTTTAAACCCTTTTTCCTTTGATGTGTGCTGTAAAGGGAAAATAAAACGGGGCCCCCCAACTCTTTTCAACCCCCCCCCCCCCCAGTTCCCTCAGAATCCTAAAGAACTCTTCATACCCCAGTGGCGTGTGGATAACACTATTACATGAACTATTCTTGTACACTGCTCTGCAATATATTACTATTGCAGAACAATGTGCTTGCGATCCAAGCATTAGTGGTCAAGTATCCAAAGAGGACTAAAAGTACAAGTAAAAATATTCAAAGTTCAAAACACTCTCCTCTTGTAATTTTGTGAATAAAATAACAACAAAAAAATGAAAACAAGTTAAACTCAATTGGGATTTTTTAACGTCTGATCTATTTAAATTTCTAAATTTTTAAATTTTTTAATTCCCGAAAGGTTAACATTAAAAGAAAAATAAAATTTCTCATTTTCCAACTTCTGTTTTGTTTTCACTATCAACCAAACACAGAATTTTTTGGGGTTTCTCAATACATTATATGGTATTTGGGTTCCATTAAAAAAAAAAAAAAAAAAAGGAAAAATAAACCGGAGAAAAAAAAAAGCCCTTATATTTCTATGTTTTTCGGAAAAAAAAATAAAATAGTGGCTCTTTAAAGGTGGAAAGAAAAAAATGAATGCAAAAATAAAAAAAAAGGGGCTTTCGGCCCGGAAAGGGGGTTAAAGATGTTCTACAGCTCTTCGAAGTCTTTGGGGTATGTTGATATTTCTTTCTTCAGATTCCTTTTAGGATATAGAATTGGGAAAAATTTGGGGTCTTACATTGAACAAATGGAATTAAACCCTGTTAAAAATGCCCTACCCCGGGGGAACCTGTTACCTTTGGGGTGTGCCCGTGAAATAATAATAAAAAGGGCCCCAAAAAATTGCAACCCCCCCCCCCCCCCCCAGTTCCCTCAGAATCCTAAAGAACTCTTCATACCCCACGCTGCAACCCTATTA